>JAVSBS010003163.1:58698-108242 GCA_033124195.1 Coracias cyanogaster
CTTGGTTGGATGGAGCGACCACACGCTGGAGTGAGCAAAGAGGTAAAAATCAAATATGTCAGCCGTCACTCATTTGGCAGTTGCCTGGATTTCTCTTACTCTTCTTTTATGTAAATCCTTCAAAAAATTACGCTGGGCTGGACCTTGGTCTCCAAAATACACAGCTGTTTTAGTGGAATAAATGTGGTTACATTTTGCAAAAAAGACTTAAATAGGCTTAGTTTCCTTAACATGGTGAAACTAGGGGAAAAAGGCAAGGTGAATTGTTATTCATTCTTTCTCATATCACACAGAACGCAGGACATCAAGTATGCAGGTAAGGCAGAAATCTTAAAACAGATTAAAAGATGCATATATTTCACACAGCATATAATTATTCTCTGGCGCTCATCACAGGACACTCTAGAGGCTGAAAATACATGCTGGTTCAAAAAGAGATTAGAGAAACTAATGGGTAAACAGCCCATCAAGGGCTGCTAAACACAGAGCTGGGGAAGTAACCTTCAGCTCAGGAAGTCCTTGAACAGCAGGTTGGTGGGACAGTAGAGCCACAAAATGATCATTCTGAATTTACCAGAATCCTTCATTCTTCCCTAAACCAAGCATCTGTTATTGGCTGTCCTTGGGATCCCTGGTTTGATGATCCTTTGGTCTGGCCCACTATGGCCATGTCAAGTTCTCATTACAACAGCTGACAGTTATAGCTTGCCTGTGTCAGCTTTCCCATCCAAGTAGGGAGAGTTATTCCACCAAAGCATCCCCCCATGCCTTGGATTCTGTAAATGTCTTCAGTAGGAGGTTACTACCAGAGCAGACATGTGGCCAGTGTTTGGTCCCTTTTGCACTGTGAAAGAACTTGGTGAGGTAGTGCTTGCAATTGCCCAGGACAGAGAGAAGGGATGGGTGTGTGATGAGAGGCCGCACGTTCCTCCAGCTCCAGTGGTACCATCTCATGGAGCATAGTTCTGATGTCTTCCTACTGCACTCCCACCATGACCAACAACACCTTGAACATGACATGCCAGCCCTCTTGCCCACAGCTCAGAGGCAGCTTGCCTGGTCCAGGGCAGCCACCCAGGCCTTCTGCACAGGAATTGAACTCCCATCTCCTGCAGGGAAGAAACTCCAAGGGGATTGTATGCTGGCATGGGACTGAAGATGGCTTGCTCAGCATCAGGGAGGGTGAAGGCCAAAGTCTGTAAATTCTATTTCTCTGGAAAAAAAAGCCACAAAAATAAAACAGGCTGCATGATCAACTGCCATTGCACCTCACTGATAAGCAGAAAGCCAACCTAGATAAATCAAGATCAGATTTACTGTATTTGCTCATATTCCCTTCAGCCTCATATCTCCTTCTAGCCATCTAGCTAATCCTCTGTAGATCAAGTAACACTCTATGAGTTGGACTGATGTGGAATGACTGATGGGGACTATAGTTTTGGCTGTGCTGCTCCACGCTCCCTCTCAAGGCATTAATTATGCCATCTGACATGAGCAGTGCTCTCAAGTTGATATTTGTGAGGTAAGTGATGAATTCCCTCTCCTCCTGATAGCTCATTAGGACATGTTTTATTAAGGGAAAATTTGCTGAGGAATTAATTATTCAGGCAAAAACATTTTTGTGAGCAATTTTATTTATTATATATTTATTTTACTTCAGATATATCATTTCTGTGGTCCGAGAAAAATAATGGCCACATGTCTTGAAGGTGGCTACCATCTTGACACCAGTAATGTGCTGTTTATTTCTGGAGAGGAGGCACAGAGTCACTGTGCTGTCTCTGTAGAAGGATGTCCAGGGAGCTATACGTCTGCATTCTAGGCAGAGAGAACCAGTCTAAATGGCTGCTTTTGAGCCAGCCCTGCAGTCACCCAAAGGCGACTTCTTCCTAAATTACTGATCCCAAACAGCTGCCTCAGCCCATTTTATCAAATGGTTTAGCAAATGCAGTTTGCCCATTTAATGCAACAAACCAGCTCCAGGCTCTGCAGTCTATTTTATTCTGTTTTATTATTATATTAATCCAGTATTATTATTCCACAAGTCTTGACCTACCATATTTGTCCTCTAAAACTAACAGAAAGGATCCAAGCATCCCACATAATACCTTACGGTAGTACTGCAAGTACCACTTTTTGGGACAGACTTCTCATGGTAATCACTATCTTTAAGAAGGTGTCTGCTGTTAGTTCGGATTATAGACAAAGTACCTACCTGACAGCCACCTGTCACATCTGCATTTCTTCACAGGTACTACTGCGTCATGAATCTCTCAGGGCATGTCATCTGGGAACATCTTGACATTTTGCTTTTTTTTTTTCCCTGCAAACATTTTTTTTAAAGTATCTCCATTCTGGTAGGAAAGCTGTCTTGTCTGCAAGGAGGTGACAGGCAGAGAAGGTGGCATGCTGACAGGCATTAATGGAACTGTTAAAAGGAAGCAACTGAATGTCATTTATGTGTCCAGATAGAATAACCTCTGTATTTTGATACACATAGAAAACCAAATATATTCAAAACTATTCACTGTCTGAACTGAACAAGGCCAGGTTGTGGCTAAATTTATTATTATTTTTTTTTTAAAGGATGCTTGAGCTTTTCAGAGCATCATTAACCTTAAGCTCTGAGTGACTAGTTTGTGTCAGACTCCACACCGCACCTTACAGCCTGTTAGAGCTGTTATAGCTAGCAGGGGCACAGGCCCAGAATGGCACATTATTTACCCACCTGCCTCTCCTGTCCTCTTTTAAGAAAGACAGTGGTAATGACAAAGGTAGGACAAACTCCAGCAAGGCTCTGATCCCAGGTTCTGCACAGGTGAAGACTGCATCCAAAAAACAAGCTTCAGGAATGAATGTATATTTTATTCTGGCACCAAAAAGATAATATAAAAGCCTGGGAGAGTTGGGAACTGCTTAAAAGGAATGAAAGGGAGGAAAAAAGTTGACAGAAGGAAGATCAGCAAATTAGGAACCCACAGAGTCCAAGCAATCAAAACTCAGCCTGAGGGTAAATGTAACTCTGCCCAGCTTTAGATTAAATGGGGTCATTTCATATTACATCAATATCTTCCATCTGCAGCTTAACCTGTGACTGCCAAAGACTGCAATATCACCAGATCCAGAAGTCAAGCAGCCACTGGGGTCTTGTGCATCTGAACAGCACTGGATCTGCTCAAAACTCTGCACTTCAGAGCTTGTGCTTCCTATACTTGCAGACATCCAGCATCTAAAAGCCCCTTGCGCACACACAACAAAGTTTGTCACAGCGTTCTTCTCTTTTTCTACTACTTTTTTCTACCTGAACAGTTACTATGTCCCTTGATACAATGTCTATCCCATTCCTCTTTCTAACGCCCCTGCCTGCTTGTAGCACGAGAAGCACCAAGCAGAACCTGCAGGCAAGATTGTGGCCTCAGCAACAACACAGCAGCGAAGTCCCTTGTGCTGTCCACATCCCCTTCTGTGTTTCTACCTCCTACAGGAAGGTGTGTTTCACAAGGGTAATTCTTACACATACAGAAATCTAGCGGCAATTGTGGGGAAGACATCTGAATTGTTTTATCCTTGGAACAAAGCTGCCTTTACTGGTGATTGATGCTTTGCAGAAGTGAGTCTAGCATGCAGAGCCTGGTGTAGGGGTGCCCGGCACTCACAATGCTACTGCTTTGACTTTTGAGAGCACTCAGCCCTAATATGGCTTTGAAAAAGAACTTCAGCCTTTTCCTTTTTTTTTTTTTTTCATTTTCTTTATATGCAGCCACTAACTAATTATTATCTTAAGATCGAGTCATTTCCCTGGGAAATTCTCAAGGTCAGTAATCAATGACCCATCGCAAAGCCAGCTGAAAAGAAGCAAAAAACCCCAAACCTCTGTAAACCATATCATGCTTTTAAATGAGTTATCATTGTGAATTAAAAGATTTTAGGTTGCAGGGGGAGACATATCACAGTGTATGTCTCATGTTCATTCAAATGAAACACAAGTTGAATTACATTTCAGAAAATTAAAAAAAAAATTCAAACGCTTGTCCAAGTAACTAAGTGCTAGAAATCAGCATACCTCACTTAGTTCCAGTGCTGCTGCACTATTTTAACACCAAAGGAGGTTCTGACCCACCTGTCTTCACCAGTTTCTGTTCCACTCATAGAGGCATAAATACTAAGAGCAGCTAATGGGTAGCATGCCAATTAATCGCATGTAGTTGCTTTATGTGTGACATATTGTACCATGCGTTGATTTTTAATCTGCTCAAACTAGCGTTTGTCATGCAGGGTGAAAGTCTGATGTGAGAAATAGCCTCTTCATTTTCTCTGACAACTATTAACACTGAGCTGGTCTTCAGCTTGTGCCGCAGGCAACTGCTCCTGACAAAAATAAATGCAAAGACTGAGGAGAGAGCCAGTTTGCAAAATTAAACTCTATCTCAAAAGTGAATAAATCAGGACAGAGAAGCACATCCTTAATTCCTGAGGACAGGAGGAACTTCATGGTGACTGTTTACTTCTGATGAGGCAGTGAGCAAAAAAGAATCCAAAAGATTAAACCAGGCTTTGCTACTGCCTGTGGATGGGACAATGCAGCCATAACAGGAAAAAGTGGATGTAAACTGATTCTAGACCCACAGGTTAAAGGCATAAGGGTCTTGTGGCTTCTTCACCACGCAATCATGTCACAGCTCACACTGAGGATCCCAAAGACTGTCAACCTGAGTAAAGTCACACCACCAAAATGCACATGGGCTGATAGCTGTGAAAGCTGAGAGACAGTCCCAATGAAACACAAGATACAAAGACTTAGAGGGAAATGAGGTGACTATGGCCCTCAGATAGCTCCAGAGTGTATTGTAGCCTCATTAGACACATTGCTCATGTGTAAGATAGAGACAAATGTTCCTCAGCTCCTCAGCTAAAGGCGCTGGTACTAACCTAATTACAGCCAGCAGGAGGTCTGACCTGGTACATCATCTCTAGAGGCTACTGAGAAAGAAGTGGAAATAAATAATAAAAAAGAGTCCCAAATAATCATATTCCTTTCTTGGTGTAGTTTTCAACTCAGCAGATGAAACAGCATAAACCAGGTAGCTTTGCAGGGTTCTCTTTCCATATTTCAGCCCAAGGTAAAAGCACCTGCCAGCTAACTCACACTGGCTGGCCCACCTTATCCCATGCACAGATGTTGGGTCATACATCAGTTGCTGTCACTGGATTTAGTTATTGGTAATCAACAGAAAATTGAATAGATCTATTTGGTTTTGAAAACAATAAACCCATGGGCTTTCTAAAGGTCAGAGGACTCTCAAATGTCTCATGTCACTATTGCTTTCTTATCATTAGTCTCTTTTGTAATGTTACGAGGTGTTTGCAAAATGTAGTCCCATTGAGGCTGTAGAAATATTCAAGGCTCAAATATTTGT
This sequence comes from Coracias cyanogaster, assembly GCA_033124195.1. Lineage (NCBI taxonomy): Eukaryota > Metazoa > Chordata > Aves > Coraciiformes > Coraciidae > Coracias > Coracias cyanogaster. Next base: position 64,116 of record JAVSBS010003163.1, read on the forward strand.
CCCCCTTCTCATTAGGGTATTATTTTTTTGTAATGTACAAGGATCAGTTATAAAATGATGTAGCAGACTTTGTATTTAAAGGTCTGAACAGGGAGGATAACATCCACTGAGTGGGTAAATCCTGAGGTCCGCAGAAGTTACTGCATAGCTGAGATGAAGCTCTATTAGGCATTATTATTGCCAAGGGCCTCAAAGGTTCTGTAGGATGCTAGGGAAAAAAAGGGTAAATAAAAATAGAGTCAAATAATGATTAGCAAATCAGAGATTCAGATGAGCTCAAAATTAACTACTTTGTAGGTTCAAACAGAGGTCCCACCTCGTGTCAGGGCATATACATTTTACATTGATGAAAGCAGAGCTTTGAATACTTGACATAGGAGATGAAATATAGATCTGTGATTTGCAAAGTAAAAAGACAACAATAGCAATAATGAGACATCAAAATAGAACCGAATGTCATGCTCCTGGGTGCAACCATAGTGATTCCTTATCTTGTGGCAGAGACAAAAAGACAGGGAATACAAGCTCATTATTGTAACAATAAGCATGTAAAAAGGGGATTGCTGGGGGTTTTGCTGGGTTTTTTTGTCATATTTGGTATTTGTTTCCCTTGTGATTGATCAACAATCGATAAATAATGCCCTTGACTAAAGTGCACAGTATGAGAAAGATTTTCAGAGGTCCCTTGTGATGTTTGAATGTCTCAGTAACACTATCTCTACACAAACAGTAACAGACATACGCATTTGACTCTGTCTGTACTCTGAGCTTGCCACAACTAGGAAAAATTTAGCTAATATGTTCATTTGAGGGTCTCCTGCCAAGAGATGTAGGACCTACTAACCAGGACATGTTGTTACATGGCTTGCAGAGCAGAGGTGGACTGTGTCCATCCTGCTTGGCAGAAGAATTCATGTTTGTCTACATCCTTCTCTGCTGCTATATCCTAATGTCTATCCCTCTTCAGACTGGGCAGCTGAACAAACTCCAAAAATTGCTCCTTCCAGGAAACTCAGATTGAGAATGGAAAAAGGCAAAACTCCAAAAATTAATAATCTTGCCCAAAAGACTTCTCTCTGATCCTTCAATAGCTACCAACTACAGTGCAAGCCAATTTCTGTGGGATCTCTGATCCCTGCCTCTCCCTAAATGGACATCAGAGTAGAAATGACAAAAGAGTGAAACAAATACAATAAACAGAGCAACTATTGGTGATGATGCTAAAGGAGGTCTAAAAAATTCACTTAACATCAGTTTCCCCTGTGGCAAAGGCCAGAAATGTCCATTGACAATTGCTGGCTGAACACAGGGCTATTCTTTTCCTGACCAACTCCCATGTAAATTCTTACTGTCTTAGAAAAAGCTCTGTACTCCCAATAAGTATAAAATTTGCCTCTTAATTAAGAAGTTCCTTCATTCTGGAAAAAAAAAAAAAAAGGCTATATAAATTGGAAATATATTTATTAACATTTAATGGTGAATTGGGTGCTATATTGACACTAGAAAATGGACTGTATTATTTTTACACTGCGATATGCAAATACACTCATTGTTATTGCAGATTAGGAGACTGAATTTGCTAAAGTTTTTTAATAATGTTTATTATATTTCTCTGACAATAATACCCATTAAAATACCACTTAAAGAGCATGAAGATTGCAGACATCTGAAATTAATTCTGATTTTTTTTTTAAAGCAAGTTTTAAAAATTCAAATCTGCATTTTTCTGGTTTTACAAATAGCCCACCAAATCAATATTTCAGGAGAGTGAATCAATATTTCAGTACACTGTGATATAAAGTAAAAAAAAAATTGGTCTATTAACATCTTTTTATTAGCGTGTCAATTGCAGTGCACAAAATTTGCACATATGGGTAAAGAAATTGTTTCTTGAAAATGTGCAAATTGCTACTTCACTGAATGTAAATGAAGTGCTAATTGCTCTTTGCAAACAATATTTATGCAAATTATGCCCTACATTACATAGCAGTGAGGAGTTTACATTTACATTAGTCCCATTTTTTTCTCCATCCATTTGACAGTGCCTGGACATCAGGACTTGGGCTATTACTCTCTTTTCAAGACATTTTATAGAGGCATGAATGGGTGAAGGATGGAAAAGGATCTGCAGACAGTAATATATCATGACCTAGAGGAGCGGAAGATCTAAATCTGTTCTGTTATTCTGGTTCATCATTCACTAAGCAAAGAACTTGCAATAAGTGATTGATATAAAATTTGCCTTTTATTCTGGTTGCCTTTTGACCTACAATATGTTGGGAAATCCTCTAGAAAAGCCATTAAAAAAACCCCCAAACAACTCTGCTCTCCAAAATATACAGAAAATAAGTTAAAGTAGCAGACACCATCAGACCAAACACTGCATTCGAATGAATGTATTTGGACTTTGGGTTGTATTTCTTTACAGCTGTTAACCTGGTTTTAAGAGTTTGTTCCTTTCTTTTTTTATCCCAGTAATGTGTCATTAATTCAGGGAAGTAAACACACCTTGTATAGAATTTCCTAGTCATAAGCAAGAAGAGCCTTCATCTGTTTGGTAATATTCAGGAACATTGACTGGAAATTTTCATCTTGAAACCTTGAAAAGTCCCTGTACCCTTATCAATAATTTACTTCCTGAGGTGAAATCCTTCTACACTTGGTAATACTAGTTCTCCCACCAACTTCAGTGGCATTCAGATTAGCCTGTCATAACTTAGTTTTCTAAAATTTATTCTCTGACATAATACATTTCTTTTTATGATGTTTTTTATTGGTCACTAGAACTTCAAGATCTCAAGGCTGCAGACAACTTGCTCCCAAGTACAAGTAAGTACTAGTGCCTGTAGCACTGGCTTGACTTCAATTTTTGGTAGCTAGGTCCAGCAAAACCAACCTTCGCAGGTTCTTCACAGTGACAAAGTGTAAACAGATGTCCCTGCATCTCATCAAACCTATCTTGCATGAAAAAAAGAGTTAGAATTTTTAAAATAGTTAAAATGCTGCAGTTTAACTCACACTTGAAATGGGCTTGGTAAGCCCCAAAGAATTTCCCAATTCACATTTCCTTGATTTTCTCCAAAGATTCTGCCCCACTGTTGGAGATGTGTCCCCTAGTAACAAATGCTACCTTCATTGAGTCAGACTATGTTTATGATCACATTTTTAATTACTCCAGAGAACATATGTTAATGCTTATTCATCTTCAGCTCGAGAAACGTTGTGAGAGTCAGGAGCCATATGGCTCCCATCTACTGAGAGGGAAAAGGTGTGTCAAATTCCTCACTCCATTACCTCCCAACAAGATTAAATTTACATCCAAGGCTGGGCACAGCTTTGGTGCCAGCAAGATGAGGGCTGGGACCTGTAGTCAGCACAGCACGTGCATCCTTCTGAGCTGCATGGCTCTCCGAGCACAGATCGGAGCTGCAGGCACCTCAAGCCTGGTCTGCAGCCTCTGGTGTAGCAAGCACAGCCCTGTCTACCCCTAGGACCTGTTTTAATAAATGCTTAAATTTGAGCATGTCGTGTGTCAAATGCTTGTCAGCTGCCAAAGCACTCTGTGTAATTGAGGTGTTTTAGCCTGATTTCTGCGTGGGCATGTCCCCTTTGGGCCTGGAAAGCTGTGTGAGATGCAGAAAACAAGTTGCAGCCTGAGGGAGAGTCGCTGGAGTTTCAAGTCCTTAGGTTTAAAGCCATAGTTTACAGGCTTCAGCAATATGTTCCTTTGCTCCCCAAACCTAGAAGAGATTCATTAGGGACAATAACAGCAACAGTGGACTTCAACATTTGTCAGTTCAGGTCATGGAAGTTCACAACATGTCCACAAAGGCAAAATCATCACCTTCTCAACAGATGAATAACACTGATGCAATATTACATCTAGTAACAGTGAGGTAATACCCCATGTATACTCCAAGGAATTGTTTTACTCTTTCTTTTCTTTTGCTGTCCAGAAAGACACAACACAAAATGCAATCTGGGTTCAGGCCTTTTGTCAGGCACCCAGGACAGAAGTGCTGGCAGGATTCCTCCTGAGGGCTGATCACTTGCAGATAAAGTGGTTGTAGAGGTGTTACCAAGGGCACACTTTGATCTTCAGGTTTTTATTACTGGTGATGATATGTGAGAACACAAAGATGTTGTTTGGTCTCAGAACTGAGATTGAATTTCCAGTGCTGGCAGTTAGGGAGGAAAAAATTCAAACATATCCTTGGGAACACACGGCATCTCATATGGCAACCAGGGGAATACAAAGGCTTATTGCTATTTTTAAAGCAGATTTTCTGAGTACAACTACAGTTTAAAATATATGTATAAATAGCAATCCCTAGAGCCTGCTAATGCCAGTCTCTCCTAAACCAACAGCTTCCAAATAGTTTTTGTAGAAGGCATCAGATTCCCTAAAACGTCTCATACTGGCGTAAAAACAGACTCACAGACACATCCACAGACACATCCCAATGTCAAAAAGGCTATTTTGGATTTACACCACAGTCCTTGAGAACAAGCTCTGACCCATAGCATCCAAGTGTGAGACAAATACACGTTTCCCAAACACATTAATATTTTATCATTCCATGACAAGGCCTCCACTCTCATCACCCTGGAGCAGGTGGGATACTCCGCTTGCAGAGCTGGCTGTCAGTCTCCCACCATATGCCAACTCTCAGCATCATCACTTCACTGCTGCAAAACTCCAATTTGGAGACAGAAAAGGTCTCAGAGATGTGGGAGCATAAAACAGGTCCACCGTAGAGGATAAATGACAGTGCTTTACAATTAGGATTCTCCAATTCACTTCTCTGAGGACTACCTGGGCAAGGATGGTCTCCTTTGCATGAACTGGCATCTGTTCCTTCCAGTGCACCAGAGAAGCAACTTCAAATCGAAGCAGCCTCACATTATTTCTTGTTTTGTTAAAGTGATTCAGGCTTTCAGGATATCAATATTTTTTCAAAAAGAAATCAAGAGAAGGAACTAGTTATAAAGAAGCAAAACACTAGTGACCTAGGCATTGCAAGGGAGGTGTTAGATGCCCAGATTGCAGTGGGATTACCTACTCCACTAAAGAGCCCATGCTCACTGCCAGGGGATAATTAAGCAAAAGAGGAATGGGATTCCTGAAAGCTGAGAGCTCTGAGTCGGAAGCTGTCTGTCTGAATGAAAAGAAAACACCCTGCATTTCATTGCTGTTGTGTTAATTCCTGACCACTGGGAGAAGAATTACCTGGTGTGGTAAAAACCTCCTGTCTCCCTGATTGGGTTTGTGCTTAATGGATAGTGTGAGTACTGCAGAGGCTGTTTTCATTGCCTTTCTTTCCCCTGTCAGGCTGCAATTGTACTGCTTTGTTTGACTTTGCAACACAGGTTATTAACGAAAGTGTGTTGCAAATAGTGCTGCTTTGCTGACGTGACTGAGGGTCTTCAATCTAGTGATAATTTCACCCATGTAGGTTACAATTTTGAGGCCAACCCTGTCAAAACCCAGCACACAAAGTTCCAAGGCATTGTGCAATCAACATAATTTATTCAAATGACAAATGAGACTACAAGGTTTTATTTATTCCAGTAAAGTCTGCCTCTTTTCTCTGTTTCCATTTCTAAGCTGTAATCCTGGAGATGTTTTCAAACAAATACATAACTTATTCACCACTGTTCACAAACATCCCCCAAAAACCAAAGTCACCCTTGGTTTTAGTTCTGTAGCAAGCGTACAAATGACCCATTTCCTAAGGAAGGTGTAGCTTTAAGTAGCCTCAACTTCTAACATTTTACAGGACAATTTTTCAAAAGCCACTGTCTCTCTTGTAACATTTTAATTTCTAGCCAGTGATCATAGGCTAAACCATTTGTCTAAGCTCGTAAACTTTGTGTTTTCCCCAGTGTATTTAGTGAAACTTGGGCAGGGTCCTATATTGTTTCTTTAGAGAAGAGTTCATTCCTCTCTTCCAGGCACCTCAAGGAGAGGTTCACTGTGTCTGGTAAGGGCCAGAAACCACAGTAGAGCATCTCTTCCCACAGTCCTTCATTGGCCATCAAATCAACTCCACCACAGGACTGTCTTCCAGCACTCCAGGTACTGTTTCCTCAGCTAAACTTCTCAGAAGTCATTTTTTCTCTTTCTTTGAGTGGAAGAAAGTGGAAGGAGGGAAAAATACATAAGCTAAAAGGACTCTCGATGGCTAAGGGCCAACTCATAGGCAGGGACAATAGATAATTTCCCTCATAAAATCATATTGGCCATAGACAGAGATTTTTTAAACTTACTGGACTTCTCTTTCTCTTAGCATCCTGCCTGACTGTGTGTTTTTATTTTCCCCATAACTGTACATATCTGCACTTCACCCCTACATACAGAACATTTAAAACAACGTCAGCTATAATTTCTGTTGGCTGAGCTTCATATTGAATATGTTTTTTCATCTCCATAGTCAACTGCTTGTGGAAGGGTTGAGGTCTAGGTTCAATCCACCAGACCTACAACAGACACTCTCTATTAACCCCTCTTTCCCCACCAAAGGGAGAAAGACTTTTGGTTGCCCCCCTCCCCTCCCAAATGGGAGAGAAAGGGAATGAGAGAGAGGCTTCTGTATTAGAAAAGAAAACCATAACAGCTTTAATGAAGATAATAATAATAAAATGGAATATATACAAATATATAGAAAACCAGTATCAAACTCAGCCTCCCCTTGATGGCAATTATGTCACCGTCACCACCGAGGCTGTGCAGGCACTAGCAAAGTCCCAGACTGGGCTCAGCAGCTGACAGGAACCGGGTTCAGGAGCTGGGTTCAGGAACACACAAACTGGGATCAAAGGCAGGCCTGAGAAGAAAGAAGGCTGAAAGGAATGGTCCAAGAAGATAGAGTACCCCAAAGAGAAGCCAAGGCCAGCAGAAGGATCCAGAGGGCAGATGGGAAGGGCCGAGATCCTCATGATCCCTCAGCCTTATACTGAATATGACATATATGGGCTGGAATACCTTCTTGGTCAGTGTAGGGTCACCTCCCCTGCCCGCTTCTCCCTGCAGCTGCGGCCTTTCTCTTTCTGCACCCCCGATGTGGTACACACAAGTTATCACTGACCTTGGTCTACGCACTGATCCTTGGTAGGAACTCCAAACATCAAGCATTATCACTGCTAGAAGTAGACACTGTCTGCAAAAACATGCTATTAGCTTCAGAAAGTGCAGTTAGTTAGCAGAGACTCAGATGAAAAGTAAAATCATTGAACAGAATGGTTTGGTTATAACCCAAACCAGGACAGGAAGAGACCCTATTTGTCAAACCACAATGATGTATTCAATTAAAAATATCTCCCAGTTGACACATCTGGGTTGGTTTTTTTGTTCGTTTTACATAAGGTAATCCAAGTAGTTAGATGTCAATCAGTCATCTGTTTTCCATGCTAAAAGTTCCAGTCTATTTAATTCTTTCTCTGCTCCCCTTTTTTTCTATCTTCCTTGCTCCACAGGATGAAGAGCACAAATATAAAAGGCTTTCAAGCAGGGTAAGACAGCCTCAAAGCTTGTTTCCACCCCAGATTTCCCAGCAGTGTGGCAGCAGAAAAAAGCCCGGCCAGCCAACACGGGAAAGGAAGAGGTACAAACAAGAGCTTTGCAGAATCTCTCTCACATCCCCCACTTTCAGTGAAAACTTAGAGACTTTGGTTACACACTGTTTCAGAAGAGAAACCTTGTGAATGAGAGCAAGTAGCCTTCCCCAACCTGCTCTAATAAGCAGCAGTGAGGTAACTACCTTTGCTAGTGGGTGACTGACTTCCTAAACTCCCTTCTTGTACTCCAGGAAAAGCAGCAATTTTGCTCTCGTTGTTTCTACAGCAGAGTTCATATCAAAAATGCTTAGCAAGCTGCCTCTGGGTGAGTTTGATCTTGTACTTTTTATGGCACTGAGTGACTTCATTTCAAATAAAAAACATTTTAGCTGAAAACATGTAACTGTTCTTTGTGTCTAGAAAACATAATGTACAGTGCAGTCTTTGGCTTTAAATGTGTACCTGTAAATATCTTAACCAGGCACTCAGCAACACACTATTGTTCCTCCCACAGCAGCAGAAATTGCCTCAAATTTGGACCTTGGAAGCAAGGGAAATGTGAAGTGGATACAGAGAGGGAATGTATTCCTCTCCAGCTGACAACTCAAGGTTACTTCTTGAAGTAAATAAAGTGTTGCTAAAGAGATTTCTCTCTCTTTTCTGATAATAAAGTTGCTACATGCTGAATTTGACTGCTTTTCATTATAGAAGAACTGAACAGGTCAGAGGGTGGGCAGGTTCAATTTGTTGTTTCGGTGTGTGAATGCCAAACAGCTTTCTCTTATGCTGAGGGATTTAAACCAGACTTCGATCTCGCTTAAGTACAGATCACATAGGCTAGGCTTAGCAGAAGGCAAGCAAATTGTCTGAGCTTCCCATTCTGCAAAAACATCTCCCCATTTTCATGCGTCAGAGAACCTGGAGAAGGGACTAAACATCAATGTATCAAAATGCTAAGAGCCTTTGCATCTTCATAGGATGAAGAAAAGGACTCAGAGCCAGAGTTATCTCTGCTGCAACAGGACAGCCTCAACAGCTTCAAGCATAGCTGAGAGCAGCTGAAGATCCTAGGCTCTGTTTCAAGCATCTGGGCAGCATCTGACCGATTGACATACGTCATTTACAGATGTCCAGATCTACAGAACAATTTTTTCTTTTGCATCTTATAGACTTTTCCTGTAAAAGGAGTATATAACCCTTCAGGCTGTGGTGTCATAGCACTCCCTCCAAAACAAATAGGGTCGGGAAGTATCTAAAGGTGAATATTCATCTATGAGATCATTCAGTAGCTGCACAGACTAAGAGCACCGAATCTGCAGAAAGTCCCCTTATGAAGGAGTTTGTATTGGATCCATGTAGCTAACCGGTACAAGCAGCTTTCTCTGGTATCTGGAACATTCAACAGGTGCCCCTCTCTAACGCTTTCCTCTAGTGCAGAATTTGTATTTACTAATTTAAAAGAAGATTAAAATTAGTGTGATAAATTGATTTTGCCCTCTAGGTCTAAGTAGCAACCTCTCAGGTGGGTACTGAATTGCCCATTACAGCAACAGCAAACTGCTGTCCGCCCTCCTGCCAGCTCTCCCAGCTCCATGTTTAGTTTCTCTATGTTGTACCTGTATACTTAAAGGACTGTTCAAAGGCCTGGTCTTGTGATGTGGCTCACTCAGCAAAATCTGGCGCTAAACAGAGGCTAGGGGCTGGAGCACTGAAACAGGACAACTGCACCCAATTTCCACACCAAAGAAACAGCAGAATTTCCCTCTTCTGGGAGGGCAGTGAGATTTTCTGTGTAATGCAGGGGTGATGTCTCATCTGGGAGTCATCATGCCATGTTGCGGATGTTGATACAACCCTGGCAATGCCACAGTCACCAAGTCAGACTTCTGTCCTCTGAGCTTCCCTCCCTGTGAGCCCCAGTCCTTAGCTCTAGCACTGGAAGGGGTGAAGGACTTTGCCATGGGTAAAGGGTCAAACGAGGAATGACTATTAAATTTATGGAGAACAGTGAAACCAGGAAAGGCAGGATCACAGGACATCAAAGATGTGGAATGATCAATTCCTTACTGAATTGTTTAAGAACATTCCTAGGTTACATGGAAAAAACAATTAAGTGCTATACTTGCAGTATGTAATACTTTAAGTTTGCTTTAATAGTCCTTTACATCATTATGATCAGTGCTGTGAGTGCATAAATATCTCCATCTCTTTAACATTTTCTTCTTGACAGGTTAGTTTTCTACCCACAGAGATATTGATGAGACACTTTTGTGCTCCAGATATGTGCATTTTTCTGCATTTTCAAATAGGAGCCACCATTATCTTTTTGCAAGCTGAATATTTTTTATACATCATTTACTAGTGACTAATGTGTGCTTCAGCCATGGGCTCCAAGGACTGTCATTTATCTTCCATAATGACCACAAGTTCTTAAACAACCAGCAACATACTGCCTGCAAAAGATGATCACAGAAGACTCTTAGTTACAGTGAACAGAAACAGAGCAAAATGTGTATTGATATATTTTACTTTGGAAACAAAAAAAAAGCCCTTTCATTCTTTTGTGTAAAATGCAATATAGAGTAGAAAAGAGTTTTAAATAATGTAAAAATATACCATTTTATTCCTCTTTTTGAAGTCAGTTCATCATCTGGAAAACACCAGTGAAAATCATAAAAAGCCCACAACAATAAACTTTCTAGCATGCTTGCCGCCTGTGATTTCTTACTGCCACTGAATGTTTTCTATATAAAGATTACAAGCAACAACATTTGTATTTATATTTAGGACAGTGTCACTGTGACCACAGGACACAAAATATTAACACTAAGCCAAGGCTTTCACATAAAAGCAAATTAGATGCAGTTTCCCACAGCAAAATATGTATCCTTTTAAGAAGTCATCTTAGCCATACAGCTTTTCAAATCACTGCGTTGCAGAAGCTGACCAGGTTTGTGCCAGAGCATGCAGCCACATCTCCTGAATGGAAGTTTACAAGCAATGAAATCTTCCCTTGGGTTAAACATGAGCAAGAGTGACGGTATTACAGACAGAGCTCACCCTTCAGGCCACACAAGCTGAATTTTGGGAAGTCTGCCCAAGCTATGCCAGTCAGTATGCTCAAGAAATAAATTCTGAAAAGTTCCCCAGGTGGTAGAAAGGTATTGGGTCCTTACAAACTTGTTGTATTTTGAACCATTGTCTAAGTAATTCCCAGTGACAATATGGGCTCATTTTTCACGTGCTCCTAATGATTTCAAGTGCTCTATTTGACCTTGATTTTCATGGGAAGGAAGCTCAGTGCTTGTTTGGATGTCTTCTTTTAAGTATTTCCTCTTCTACAGTTTTACTGGCAGCTCAACAAATAGTTTCCCTAGTGCCAAATAAGTTCCAGCTATGCAACAATTTTTCCACATGCTTTCAGATGCTATAAAACAACTTTATCTCTATTCTGTGTCTTGAGGTTGAGTTATTTTTTAGTATCTTTCTTCCTATTAATAAAGAGTAATGGAGTGATAAATGTGTATTTTACGCAATACACATCACTATATATGTATACTGCTGCTTCCAACAGCGCAGCCGTCTCCTGCTCTATGCAGGCTCTGTACAGACTCCTCTTGTAAACAGGCAAATTTACAGAAAACATAAGCCCAGGGAGCTTTTCATCAGCACCATCGGCCAGGGAGAGACCAGAGCCAAATCTAAACAGAAACCTCTTTACCTTCTTTGAAGACATTACCTCTTACTAATGTTCACAGAAGTGCAGCATATATTTACAAGTCAGATGTATCTATAATAGATTGTATTATAAATAATATTGACATCAGCTGATTACATTAATGGTCACACTTTACACGTGTAAACTTGGTTAAAGTGTAATTTCTAGTTTCAAGTACCTCACAGTCTGCTATCTTATGAGTTTCTAGCTTATTCCAGGTGTCCCTAAATGCTTGCCCTGTCCACCTTTTCATATGTGTCTGCATGAACCTTTTTGTACTAAGGAAGAGTGCCTGATAAAGACTCTGCTGTTTTTCTGCCTACACAGACACCTTTCACTGCTTTTGGGTGCACAGGTCCACAGCAGTAGATTAAGATGAGCATTTTCTAAGGAGATTAGTAATTCAAAATGATTTATTTATGGGTTATATACCTACAATACTTTTAAGAGATCAAAGAGATCTTATTTTCAGAGGCTGAGAATTTGGAAGTTGAAGACCATGAAAGTTCAAAATCCCTGAAATGAACCTTTCCCACCTTTAAAAGTTACTAATGAAGAACATAATTGCAATGAAGCATGTTTTCATGTTACAGCTTGTGAGTATATTTGCCAGGTATACTTCTTCTGCTCCTTCAAGATATGGTCAGTGATAAAGATGGATGCCTTTTGACAAGGAACATCAGTCATTTTCAGAAATCTGATGAGGCAACTGTGTGCTCAAATGGTTTTACATGAGCCCAACAAAAGCTGCACTTAGAGAAGAATATCCTTGTCTGCATGTGTGTTTTGTAGCATCAGTAATACATACCTTGGGAGCATTTAATCTATAGTACCAACACTATTTATGGTGTCTGGAGTTTTACATGGCTAAAGTAATTACTGTGATAAATGCCAGCAATATTTTAAAATTAACATTGAAGTTTCCTTCGATTTAGAAGCAGAAGACACTTAATTGACAACGATGGGATTGCAGTAAATTCCTTTGCTATTTAGGGTCTGATTCTGCATAGCTGATGCACTCAAGGGCTTGTATTTTCATCCTAAAGTCAGTTGGCTTTCTTGACTTCCAGAGTGCTGGTGTGGCCACAAGACCAGGTCTGGCGATTGTTTTCCTGTTCACCCCCTGGGTGATTTCAGCTTCATCTTTTTCTCCTGGTATAGGAGTCAACAAGCCTTCCATGCCTCAGAGCATAACCTACATCTTAGCTACCAAATGGACAGGTAAGTCCAACTCCATCTATTCTTCCTCCACTGTGATAACATCACACAACCAATATCAGCAGAAAGGTCCCCAGTTTCCTTCAAACCAGTTCCAAAGCACATGACTATAGACCTCAGTCTTGTCAAAAAGGGTTCTTACCACCTGGAGGTCACTGAAGGATTGGGACAAGTCATGGGCTGACATCTAAGGCATCTTGGAAATAATCCCCACCTTCAATAAAAGAGCATAACTGAACTATGACCTCCAAAGGAGCAAGTTAGGCCTCTATCATGGACTGCTCTGGTGTTGCAACAGCCTAGGGCAGTTTTGTCGGAAAAAGGATTACAGGATCACTGTCTAACATCTTGTGACTGAGTGTGTCACTCCAGCACATGAAAACACTAACCAAGATGATACTACCTTCTCTAAACAGGTAAATGAGTATCCCAGCTGCTGTGCTATCAGAAAGTTTTCTGAGAAGCAAAACATTCTCCAAGACCTTTGGATCACATAGTTGAGCCAGTCTTACAGTCACTGATGATGAAAGAGTGCAGCCCTTGTCTCTCCTGAATCCCTGCTTTCTTTTTCCCGTACTCCCAGCTCTTTCTGTGACTGGGGTGGTTTTCCTGATCCTTGCTAAACTGATTGAAACCACTAATCTGGCAGAAAACTAACCCAGCAAAAAAGTTGACTCGGCTCATGCAAGGATCATGACAGGGCTGCCGCTGAAGTGAAGGTGAGGATGAGGAGGAAAGGAAGAGAGGGGAAGAAGGAAGAGCTCTTTTTTCAGTGAAAATGATTGGGTCAGCTTGATTGCGTTGTGTGATCATGCCCTCCATTGGTGAAGGGAAATGTCTATGTTTCAGAGGATGACCAAGGAATGCAAAGTCTCTGCTACCTTCATCCTTTCAAATCCACTGCAAAGCCAAATGAGAAAAGAACTACTTCTGGGCAGTGAAATAATTTTTGGCACTACTCCAACTTAGTAGTAGTCTCTGCAGAAGATACAGATATTCATGCTGGAAAGGCAGGACAGGGAATGCTCCCCTGCTCTTAGTTCATCTCTTTCCACAAACAGCTACAGTTGTTTCAGCTCAGAAAAAAACAATGGTTCCTTTCTTTTGCCAAACACTTGATCCTGCCTGCAGTACAGCCCTGTCCCATCCTTCACAATCACAGCCTGTAAGCACCAGCTATTCCTTGAAATCTGTGATTACTAACATATAAACTGCATTATGAAATGAATACTAAATTATATACAGGGAGAATTTCCCCTTCACTTTCTTTACCACCAGTGAATTAAAGGAGTCCATCTTTCATAGGCAAGTCAAAGAGCTATAGTTCATGCCTGGGAGAAAATTACAGGACAGTTCCTATAGCAATTCAGGTAAGGGATCCCCACTACAAAAATAAAGTACAGCGCATCCGTGCAACACTTCGTGACAGCCTTGCTCAGTATTTCATAGCAAGGATGGGCAGTGTGTGGCTGCGGGGAGTCTTTCCGCTCCTGCAGAGCCATGAACACACTGCAAGTCTCCTGTGTATTCCTACATGGGTTTCTTCAGTTGATGGGAGAAGGCTGAAAACAGCCAGAGAAGGAGATGGCACCTGTCATGTCCATCTTTTGACCTCTCTGATATAGTGCCTGAGCTCCACTAAGGACATTGAGTTGCTTAGGTTAAGGACCATGCTTTCTACTCAGTCAGTGTATTTTGCCTCTGAGCCCTGCTCACAGTCCCTGATACTCTTAATAAAGAACTGTCCATGCTGTTTCAAAATGAGCAAAAGTTCCAGGTATTGAACACAGTCAGCAGATATCTGATATAATCATATATTCAGCTACAAGATCTTCATTTAACCTGAACACAAACTGCAGGGCCTTTCCCTTTTTTCCTCAGGAATTACTCCTGTTTTGCATTCCAGAACACTTGTCACTCTGGTGAATATTAATTAAAAGTTGTAATTAATTAAAATGTCAATTAATTCCTTTATTTTATTCTTCAGGGTAATCTTGTATTCTGTGCAAGAAAGAGCAGCAAATGAGCTTACCAGAATGAAAGAAAACAAATCTCAATCTAAGTACTGCACTGTGCATCCTTAAAGAAGTGATTGTCTGGCCAGCATTTGGTCAAGGGAGAGAGAGTTAGGGAGTCAGAGACGGGTCAGCACATTGTGACAGTGTAGGGACCACCTATGGCCAATTTATTAATTCCAGCTGTGATTTTATGAGCACTCTGTGCATTTCTGAGTTGTGATTGCCATTTGTTGCAGGCTCACAGCTTATGTTAAAGAGAGATGGGATAGCAACTCAATGACCACCTCTGAAACAGGAGGTTGTCAGGACCATTGACAGTGAGCAGTCGTGCTTTAGTGGAACAAGATCTAGTCATGGCCTTGGTAAAACTGTTTTTCTAAACCTAAATTCTACCAGAAACCAAGCAGGAAATCAGTTTGGTCACACTGATCACAAGGAAGGAAGAGGATGGGAGCTGAAACTAGAGGGCTTCTTCACTGGAGTTGAAAGCTCCAATGAATCAATGCAAGTTGAATCAATGCAAATGTGAATGTGGGATAAAACTGTAAAAATCAGCAGAAGTGCAGTAGTTACCTTGACAAGCATGTGCAAAGAAGTGCATTTTAGGATAGCAACCGTCTTGCTCTGTGATACAGACCTACCCCAGGTGTTGCTGAAATAAAAAAGACCTGTTGGCATATTTTTACATGGAAACTGAAAAGAAGTGAACTTTCTATCCAGAATATCACCATGGGAGTATTTTTAGATATATATTTATACATAATATGGGAATTCTTATCAATCCTTTCCACAGACACTGCATTTAATCTCTGTCTTGTTTTGGAAGGAGAACACTAATCACAGTATTAGCTGTAGGAGTTTAATAATGTAAGGATGAAAATCCCCATACATGTAAAATTAACATATTGGCATGTTGTTTACTTAGAATTGTTGATCTTCTACTCTGTTATTGTTTTATTTCCTTGCAAATTTTCTCAGAAACCATAGCTATTGTATCTTGTTTCCTCCTCTTCCTCTCCAGGGGCAGTTCTTTGCAGATCAAGGCAAACAATGAGTTTGCACAGCATCCTCACCAGACATTATGAAATACTGCTTTGTACTCCTTTCCTGTCAGCTCACACAGATGATTCTATTGAGAGACCTGCACTGCTTTTAAAAATGTGCATTTACCTTGAATAATAACAGAGTACAAAATGCAGTGCAATATAAATACAGCCTTTCCTTCTCTGTTTTGTGTTTTCCTACATTATTTTTCTAAAGCCAGTTACATCATCACCACAGGCAGGATTTTTCTTACCAAAAGAAGCCAGCAAGTCACCTTGACTCTGTCTACAAGCACAGAAGCACTTTGAAGGCATCATTCATCTCATTCTAAAATAGATGAGATGAGCCATGGCCTTAAATACCTTCTCTCCATTCACTGTAGCAGGGGCCTTGCATGACCAGCTCTGAGGTAGACATAGACGTTGCAAACCAAGTGGCAGACAGGTTTTTCTGTAAGTCTTTATTGGACAGAGAAAATCCAGGAAAAGGGTCTTATTTTTGCTTCTAATTTTGAATCTGTAATCTCAATTCCATAATGATTACATTTTCCATAATACAGGATGTAAATTTGGGTAAAAATACATTATTATTTTTCCTTCTGCTACTTTTGGTTTTACTCAGAAATCTGAGATTTCTAAGGAGGTTTGCCAGACTGTGCAAACTCTATGACACTTTGAAATTCAGACTGTCTAATGATGCAGTTACAGGTAAACACACAGAAATCATGTGTTAGATTTGTCCATGCATGAATTCACTCAGGAATTGCATTCATCTAACAGAGAAACAAGAGGACATCATGAAATAGTCCCACAGATCCCCAGCAGGATTTTAGCCAGCAAGTTTCTCCTAGAAAGAGCAGCTCCACATATTGCCAGACCATAAAGAGTGAAGACACTGTTCAAGCTGGGGACTTCAGAGTTTTTAAGTTTCAAAGACTGAGTTGGGATATCTGCTTAAACCAGCACTGCTGCTGAGAAAGAGGCATATGAAACTGGACTACATTAGATGCTTCTTGGCAACGGGCACAAACTGGAACACAGGAAGTTCCACCTCAACACCTAGAAAACCTTCTTTACTGTGAGGGCGATGGAGCACTGGAACAGGCTTGCCAGAGAGGTTGTGGAGTCTTTTTCTCTGGAGACCTTCAAAACCTGCCTGGATGCATTCCTGTGTAACCTGCCCTAGGTGAACCTGCTTTGGTAGGGAGGTTGGACTAGGTGATCTGTGAAGGTCCCTTCCAACCCCTACCTTCTGTGATTCTTCTGAGTTTGAGCTTCAGTGGCTGAGCATCTGAAAACACTGTCTCCAAAGCACAAGTTTGGATTTCACCAGCAGCTAGCCCTGTAGATTGGCTAGTGGATCCTTTGTCATATACCCAAAGATATAACGTACATCTCACATACAAAGGAGACAGTATTTGCAAGGTATGCTGCAATTTACACCAGTCTGACTGCAATCTGGGTCAGGCCCAGGAAGCTGGAAATTACTGGAGTTTAGCTCAGGCTGTGTGTTGCTTTTGCTATCATCGCCAAAAAATCCTTGTCCCCAGGTTTCTTCCCTGCTCTTTCAAGACAATCCACCCTGACAATGCCCACAGAGTAGTGGGAAAGCAAAGCACAAGATGATTGTCTTGACAGGACTCTTTAAATAAGGTCAATTGACTGGGAAAGTGAGCACCTGCCTAAGGCTCCTTTCGCTGGAAGGATCCAGACTACTTTGCTGCACATTCTTACAACAGCATGTCCAAGTTTCCTCCTGCGGTAGAAAGCAAAAAATGACTGTCTAATTGGGGAGGGCAGAGCAGCAGATTAGCACACAGTACACTGAATAACATCTCAACATCTGCTGTCACAGATTTGCTGACAGCTGTTTCTGCAGAGTAGCTGGAAAATCTGATAATCCTAAACATGAAATTTCTTGTTATCTGTGCAAAGGCAAGTGCCAGTCTCTAATATGACTCTAAAGAACGATCTGCAGCTTGGAGTGAATGCTGCCAGCTATACCTGGGCATCTCCTTCTGTATCTCCTCTGACAACATGTAGCTGGACACAGCTGCACCAGGGCTGCCTCCCACAGGTGACACACAAGGAGGCACTTTTGGTCCCCAAAGTGGTGTTTTTCATACTTCAAGATTAAATTTTTTTGGCAGATTCAGAAAGGGTCCAGGTTGAACACCTCTGCTGGAGTGAACCCAGAAAGGACACATGACTGGTGTGGAGACTTCATAAAAGCTCTGAAGACTGTAGAATACATACAAAAACTTTCCCTTCAGCGAGTTCTGGTTAACCTTGGGTAGAAAATGAGCCACTGCACTCCTGTGCTCTCTGCTTAATGAACTGGTGTCCACTCAGTCCAGAAGGGACAGTGATATTGGGAAAAAAACCAAAGCCCAGTTTATTTTGCAATTAAGACCCACTGCTGCATGTACTCAGAGGATGCATGTGAGCAGGGATGGAAACCAGGCCCAGGGCTGTGTGAAGAAGACTGAATTCTGCTGCCCCCAGTGTAGGCTTAGCGGAGATATGCTGCTGGAATTTACCAGGGCAGTAGTGCCATCAAACACTTGTTTTCTAACGAGCCCAGTCCTATGTTGAGACCTGGGTATAACATTTGTTTGCTCTAACATATTTTAACTTCAATGGTTAAGAAAAAGAGGAGGCCAACACTGTCAAGCTTTTTCCTTAATTACCTTTTAAAACCTGCTCTTACTATAAGTGACACACAAACATGGATGATAGCAAGAGTCAATCCTAATAACAATTGTGCGTTTTTGCATCTCACAGTTGTCTGCGTGGTGGCCCACAATCAGTGGTAACACAAGGAACATGAAATCCTGAGTACATGCATTACTTAAGAGGCCCATTAAACACATTCTCATTCATGGTTTCACAGATTAATGAGTAGCTGCTATGCCCAGATGACATTTCATGTCCAGATAACACTGCAAGAGACGCAGAAGTTCCTTCCGTGGTGGGTGAACTGGGCCCAGTCAGACAATTGGGTTCATGTGTTATCATTTACAACACAAAAATCCTAAAGAAAGATATTTCATCTCTGTGAAAAACAGTATTAAAAATTACCAAGCATTGTTGCAGGGGGTCTGTCAGATGAGCAGACAATAGGAATATTTCTACTCTTGGTGTTTTGCCAGTTCAGGACATGGTTCTATAGTGTTGCCTCAGAATCACAGAATCATTATGGTTGGAAAGGACCTCCAGGATCATCAAGTCCAACCTCTTCTCACCCTACTTCAGATTTTGGATTTGCCAATGGTGAGCCATGGAGATATTGCTCCAAATGCAACTATAGCAAATAAATTGATGCTTCAGTCACTTCTGCATTTGGTTTTAAAGACACAACTTGCATATTACAGATCTAATTTATGTTTATTCATGACACACCACTTGGATGGAGACTGTCACTCCCTAACAACTGGTAGCTTTGTTTTCCCAAACATCTTAGCTCCTGTTGACAAGGCAAATTTGGCCCTGCATGACTGCATTGTTAATGAAGATTGCTGTCCTCATGACATTCAATACATATCCAATTGATGCAAAAGAGACACCTAACCTCATATTTAGTTGCGCAATGAAAAAAAAGATGTCAATTTCAGAAGCCTAAATGTTGATTTTAGAAGTCAAATGTATGTGACTGACATATTAGAGCCTGAATTTTACAGACAAAGAAAGCAAATGAGTTAAAACTTTACCCATTTCAGGTGCCTGGATGTCCATGTTATCTTTGCATACACAGGCACATTCCTCATTCCCTCCTTTGGCCAGCTCTTCAGCCTTTGGGGTGGGGGGTTGGTGTGGAACAAAGCAACTCACATAGATGTCTCCTTCAAAAAGCAGGGAACTAAAAAATGGAAGGGAGTGATGCTTCAGTATTTACACACAGAAACTGTCACCTTCCCCAAATACACCTGAATATCTCTATTCATGTTCATGCTATAGCAACGGCAGCACAAACCAACTCACAAGCTCAATAAGGATGCTGAAAGAGAAGGTCCTTATTGGGAGGTGGATGGTATGGTTCTTTGCACAGACCCTCTCCTTATGGCCCTACAGTGACAGTGATAACATGTGCTACAAGTGACTTGGGGAACTGTTCCCACTTCATGCCCCTGTGGTGCTCTGCTGAGCACCACAGAGCTCAGCTCCAAATATCTCATCACACGGCTCATTTCAACAAAACAACAGAAGAGGATGAACCAGCCCTGAAGGAACTGGAGTGGTGATATCCACACAGCAAGAGAGTTTGCACGTAGTCTCTGCTCTTTGCCACTGTAAACTTGGCAAATATCCCACAGTGGTGCATAACAGAGGGGTACATTTCAGTTTTTTCACAGTGACAAATAAGTCTGTTGAAAGCGTTAGCAAATGCGAGGAGCTATTCCCCACACAACTAAGACCTGATCTTGGGAGTAAAGCAGTCCAACAAAAGTCATCATTACCATCACATACCTCAGACTATAACTAGTCCTTACACTCAGGTTAGAGTTTGGACCTTTCAGCCCAGAAAAGAATTTTTTTAATTTCAGCAAAACACACTTTATTTCATTAGTTTATTAAAGTAATTATTTTTGTTATTTCACATTTTTAGTGCCTTGTAATTAAGCCAGGAGCTGTGACAGAGTGTGAGTTACAGTGCAGCAAGTCACATTTGTGTGTTGTTAACCAGGAGCCCAAAGGCCATATGCCACTGAATGTGCGAGGTTTGAATTTACTGGGCTGTAAATGATACCCTCATGTGCCTTACTGAGAAGATAAACCAGCTCACAAAGCAGAGGATTTCAGGACTAAGGATAAAAACCTGCACAGATTCCTGACTGAGCTCAGAAGTACTGCATGAACAAAGTCAGAATATATGAAAAGTATGCTACTACTTCCTTGCTACCCCAGAAACACTACCGGAAACTATTTTCTCCTTAATTTCAGTGTCATATACAAAATACTCTGTGGGTATAAAGTAATGGAGTTTTAAGACACCAGGTCTTCTTTATTGAGTTCCGTGGCTTTCCATTAACAGAAACCAAGAGTGGCTCTGGTCATCCATTGGGAGGAATATCATCACAATCTCACAAACCTGAGGAAAAAAAAAAAAACAAAAAAGGAAATTAACTTTTGAGGCACATGGACACTTAAATCTATTTTAAGCATGGTCAAGATAGAAGTGCCTGAACCTCCCTGGCCTCACTGGCTTTCACAGGCATTTTGGGTTCAGGATCCTGACGGAGTGACTTATGTCACTTTATGTGTTCCCCATTTATTTATGCAACTAGAGGTGTGTTTAGCCATAGCAATAAAAGGTATATTTTATCCTATTGATTTAGGAAGATGGGTCTCCATTTCAAAATCAAATCAGTGCTCAGCTTAATGACTTTGCAAAGGTCAGGAAGCAATGTAAACTGACCCCCTGTGTGCTTTAACCCATGGCTCACATGAGGTAAAATCAGCCAGTTTATACCACTTTCAGGAGTACTTGTGTTAGTACATTTTACTTTGCATCTGTCCAAGAGCCCACAGCTCACTTAAGAGACTCTGGCTTCCCATAGGCCCAGGAAATCCTTCCACCAACAGCCCCTGGGTGGCCAAAGCACAGCTTGGAAATGAGGTTTAACTTTCTGGCTGATCCAAACAGCAAATCATTATATTGTTCTAAATAAATAAATAAAATAATTAATTAATAAAAGTGATAGGGTGGGGGATTGGCATCCTTGGAGTTTTGGCCACCTGTGTAACTACAAAGCCAAATTTCAGAGCTCTTTGATGACCTGTAAAGCACAGTGTGGGAGCAACATCTGCATAAGCCACAGAGGCAGTGCAGAGATCACTAGGATCTCCTCCAGACAAATGACCATGTCCATGGGCAGAGCTAGAAGAATCTTCCTCCCCATCTCTAGGTCGTTTCAGTCGTCTTGCCTTGAAAAAAAAACAAACAGAAACCAAGACAAAAACCCCTCAACAAATTCAAATCTTGTGCCTTCGCTGTGTCTTGGTAGGAGGCTGTCAACACTTCTCCTTAGCACAGGGCTGTCTTTGTGGCTTTGGGAAACAAACATGTCATTTATGTTCTTATGAAGTATTCCTGTTTTATATATGATGCATTCAGACCAATCAATCTTCTATCTTGGTGGCCTGTTTAGAGACTTAGGGAGCTGGCATTGATTAAATGCCTATAATAGGGAGCATTAATTTACCCGTCACTGGAAAAATCACCATTGTAAATTGTCCCGGTCGGTTTGTATATCACCAAATGATACACAGCATGTTCTGGATGTATGTACTGAACTGCACTCATACATAAAGCACATTCAATTAGCAGCACCAGCACTGCTTCAGCTGGCCAGAGGCAAGAGGTCTGGGTTTGATTCTGCTGCCCTCTTTAGGAGTTGTGCCTGGGACTCCCCAGTCTAATACGAAATGAAGTGCAAGGTCACTCAGTGTCTAAAGTCCCATAGGGGCCACACAGTGCCACATGGAACTGGGGAAAAAAAATGGCATATTTCTTCCTTTTACTCAGCATGCTACACTGTTTGTAACCTAGCTAAGATTATTTTAATGCTGTAAAGGAGGGAAAAATATTCTGTTTGTGGAAGTACTAGAGGCTCTTTTTTCTGTTGAGTTCACAGTTCCAGATGAAATATCACATATTATTCCCATATTATGCCCTTGGAGCACAAGGAAATTATCACAGAGCCCTAAGAGGAGGCAGTAACGAGTTTCTCTTGAGCAGTGGAGCAATGTTAAATTTGCATTGCCCTAATAAAAAATGTTCAGACACAGACCGTAGGTAGGTATCTCGAGAGGAGATGGCCAACTCCTTACTGTGGCTGTAGAGCTAAGTGAGGAATAACGATTTTTTTGCAGAAAGAAAGGCAAGGAAATGCCCTATATAGGTGACCTGGGTCACTGAGGACAGAGATGCTCAGGAGCAGGTATTGGGGTAAAAGCAGGGAGAATGGGTGAACCACAGCAGCAAGAAGGAGGTGAGGAGCAAAACAAAAGCCCAACTGTCTGCTTAAAACTTTTACCCTGAGGTTTTGCTCATCGTTCTAGTCCATGCCAGGTTCATGGGCCCTGCAACACTCGAAGCTTCCTCCAGCTTCTGCAGCCTGCAGAGCCACAGAAGCCTCTGGCCCGCAAAACTCCATCTCTCAAACCAGTAAATACCTAGCAAAACAGAGATTAAATTCATCCTGCTTTTCTTTTTTTCCAAACATCCCACAGAAGGAGATTCTTCCTCCGAGCAAAATACTGTTCCTGCCTCAGTATTTCTTTCACAAGGGTGATGACTTCAGATCCAGCAGTTTCTCTTCCCAACCTGCCAACCAAGTGTGGTTTCCCCAGGCCTGCCAGCTTAGCTGCAATGCCCACTTGCCACCCTTGGGCATGTAAGAGCTGGGAGAGCTCAAGGTCTGGGGACTGCTGAAGTTACTCCACCCAGACCTCCCAAGGATTTCCTTACTCAAACCTCCTGGTACAGGAGTCAAGATGTGATCTTTCTAACTGACAGCCCTAGAAATTAATCAAAGAGATTAAAATCCTCTGCCATTCATCACCACTAATAAAGATCCTGCCACCAGAACTGAGCTCCCAGTTTTGCTGTTGATGCATAAGGAAGGAGCTGACCCAGTTCACCCTTGCAGAGCCACCATGGCTCTGCCACACAGGTGCTACAAAAAGCTTGTATGCATCAAAGACCCGCAAGTTACATATGCCTGTCAGTATTGCCTGAGTTATGCAGAAAGTAGCATTCTTTCAGAGATTAAGGTGAAGGTTTTAAAAAACAGGTCACGATTTCAAGTGAGTCTCTTTCTGAGTGACCAGTTGTGTGCTCATATTTTCACAAAGGACTGAAGGATATTTGGTAGCTTCTGGAAAACAAGGGCAGAGTAAACTTTTGGGTACAAACACTACTAAGCTCTACCATGCTGAGCAGGAAGATATAAGCCTAGCTTGAGGCTGGAAGCTGTTGAGCATCATTAGTTGCTGGGAAACAAAGTGGGTGATTCGGTCATAGTCCAGCACCAATATGCCTGTAACAGCTTCCAGGCTGGGGCTGGTCTCATCCCACCAGCTCTAGCTGAGGAGAAGTTGAATATCCAAAGTTCACAGTGTGCAGTATCAGCTGTCAGGTTTCCACAAACCCAGCCCAAAATTTGAGTGGTCTGCAACTAAGTGCCCAGCATCTGCTTCACAGTAGCTGCAGTTCTTGCACAAAGAGTTAATTTTATTTGGAGAACACCATGCTATG
Source organism: Coracias cyanogaster (assembly GCA_033124195.1). NCBI lineage: Eukaryota > Metazoa > Chordata > Aves > Coraciiformes > Coraciidae > Coracias > Coracias cyanogaster. The sequence goes on from JAVSBS010003163.1 coordinate 87,930, forward strand.
CACAAGTAAACCCCAGTGCACTTTTACCAGCAGATTTATAAGCCAGGTTTAGAAAATTCTGGTCTCAGAAGTCTGTTGTCAGGGTTAATGGAGCAAAAATACAAACTGCAGCATCCTAGGGTTACAGTCACCTCTCAATAGTGTCCTACTGACAGTTTCAAATCCATGTCTCTGCTGTGTTTGTCCAGGCTGCGGTCACACCACCAGCTGTGGTGTGGAAATACCTTTCTTTATGGCCTCTCCTCAGGGGACAGAGATTTCTTCTCAAACTTTCCATCAAAAGCCTGACTCGATTGCAGCAGTCTGAGGTCTTCATGACTTTCCCTCTTTCCTATCACCCTACAGACATGGAGTAAACAAAGCTCTCCAGTCTGTAGACTGCACATTGCTGTCTAAAATGAAGGAATGGAGGTAACTGGCACAGAGAGGGAAAGGAGTGTGGTGTTCTACATAGCCATGCCTTGTTTGCACCCATGGAGAGCAGCATGAGTATTGCCAGGCCTCCCAGAGTAAGGATCCCATGTAACAAGACCAGTGCTATGCTACTAGGTAATGACACTTGTGGTATGTGTGCACTTGAGAGAGGCTCAAACTAACTCATAGAAACCCACTTAGACAAGAGTGTTTCATCAGCTGAAAAATTCCCTGAGCCAATAAAGTATCTTTTGCCTGCTTGATAAAAGGTTCCATAATAAGGAAAGAAGAAAAATGAAGGAAGAGTTCCCTATACAAAGGAAAGGCAAGGAATAACTGAAAAACCTGTATTATCCCCAGATTTTGCTCTCTAGCCCCAAGAAACACAGACAAGGTATAAGAGGCAGGACAAAATGAAACAACAGTGTCAAAAAGCCATCCAAGCATCAACAATGAAAAATGTGTAAAAAGAAAAATCCTTGCTAACAATTATCATTGATATGCCATTTTCTGAATTATCTGGGAGCAAAAGGAATGAGAAATGTGTCAGCTTGCACACCGGTCCATGTCAGCAAGCAGAGGCTGGGTGCAGCATCTTGTGCTAGCACTCTCCTTTCCTTGTCAAGATCAAGAAGCTGGCCATGTCCTGGGCTTTAAAATCAATTCAGTCTGCTGCCAGCAGCAGTAATAAAATGAGTACATAATGCCACCTTCTGGCTATAGTCAAGGACACAATAAAAACAGCAGAAAGATAGTGTTCTGTCCCTCCTGCACTCGGGAGGATGATATATATCACTTGCTTGTGGAAGTCAAATTTCTTTTGCTGACTTAATCCCAGAGCCAAAATTAATCAGACATCCTCGCTAACAGGATCAGGAAATGCCATAAATTACACTGCCTGCAACCTAACAACAGCATTAGCAGCACGAAGAAGGTGGAGGCTCTTTTTGATTAATCACTGTTTAAGTTGCCTAAAGGACCTATGAAACCTCCTGCTGGCTGACACAATGAACAACATTTTATATTAACCGATATAAGGAAATGTCTTTAAAAGTGATGGATTATGCAGATGCGAGATGGGGGCTGTGTGATGTGATTACCTAAGGGCTGAAAGCTATGTGACGGGCCTCTCTGCTGCTCCCAGCCCACACCAGCTCTCTCCACCATCACCAGCCTACCCCACAGAGGACACTTGTCACTAACCGAGTGACTGAGTAGCTAAGCACCCTCAGGAAAAACCACCCAACGTAATGGGTTGGACCGAGTCAGCTCCAGGCAGAGCTAGAAGTTTATGCAAATAAAACCATAAAACCACTGGCAAATTTTCACTTTTTTTTTTCTTTTTTTTTCACACAAACCAACAAGCTCCGTACCTAGGGGAGAGATAGGAAATGGACATTTCAACGACAAGGCTTCTGTGATACCCTGCAGAACAGCGTCTCTCTTTTTTGTGCACAGAGATGCTGAGAAGTAACCACAGCTTCCCTTAGCCGCAGGCAGATACCACTGTGCTGGTAGCACATCCTGCACTGGGGCATAGAGGCTGAACAGAGGGTCATAACAAAGCACATGAATGTCCCCTTCTGGAGCTGTAAGTATAGCATCCCTCATCAAAGTTGTTGCTTTCTCTGCTTTACAGGAGCATCCATACAGGAGAAATGCTGGTTCATACAGTCAGGTGTATGTTGAGGTTCCCATTTCCCTTGGTCAGGGTTTTTCAGAGCAGCTAGCACCAGCCTCACTCCACTCCCACTGAAGTGAGCTGCTTCCCATCCACTGCTCCTACTGTTTGCTCTCCTGAGATGTCTCAGCACTTAGAAAATACACTTTTATTTTCTCTTGCTTGCTTAAAGAGATCCAATTCCTGGGGTGATGGGTTTTCAGAGCATCCTTCACTGTGCTGCATTGCACACCATTATTTTAAATCTACATGAAATGGGCAACTATCCCTTCTCAAGTGGGAAAAGCTGCACTTTACACTCCTTTTGCTCCGGTGCTCTCAGATATAACATATGCAAAGCAGTTGAGAATAAAGTCCCAGAGTCAAGACAAACTGTTATTGTTGCCAAAACCCCGCTGTCAGATGAGATTGTGGCTGCAGAGATCATTTAGGGATCTGCATAATTTTAGGTGCACACTGATCATTACAACCAAGCAGTTTTCTCATTGTTCTTCATCAGTGAGCATTTCTACACAGGCTGAAAATTTCCACCAACATAATCTTTTGATAGTCATTTATCGAAAAAAGACAGAGTGAAAGTTTCACAGGAGAGGTAGAAATCACCAGTGAACTTGTACTCTGTAAAATGTTTCAGAAGGACTTCTTCTAGTTAAACTTCATGATCTCAGGATGATGAAAGTATCTCAGCCTCCTTCCTAGCATCCCAGGCTCATGCACATCTCCCCATCCCCACTGGACACAAGGCATGGCTAGTAACTTCTTGCTCAGCGATTTAATACCCTGAAAAAGACTCCTGAGAAACATATCCCTCTACTTGTCACTTTTCAGGTACGATGATGATGTCCTGATGGTTATTTACACCTTGATGCCAGGCTTGCTGCATGACCCCACTGTCATGTCCAGGCCAGCTCTGTTTGACAGCCAGTCCCTCCAAGCTCCTACTTTCCTCCAGATTCTTCCAGCCACTGTAACTCCTGCACCAGTCTCCCACCCATCCTGATGTTGAGACCATCTTCAAATGCCTGTGCTGCTTTTTAGCTTACCAGAGAGAGGATATAATTATCCATCACTCCCATGCTGCCTGGGAGCTTGGTGAATGTACAGACTTAGACATGCCTAAAGCAACCAGACCACCTGCAGATTAAGGCAACGTCCCTGGGGACAACCAGAAGAATCAAGACAAATCATCAGCAGGAATGACTTTAATCCTGTGACAAAAATGAAGTGGCAAGAAAATACAGCACTTGAATCCTGACTGCAAACATTCCCACAGGAATTTAACTAGCCTGAAATGATGTGCACCTGCTTCAGACCTGACTCATCTTCACTTTCCTGAGCACTGACTAAACCCCAGAGGCTTCATCCTCCACGGAGGAGCGTCTGCTTCCCTTTGAGGCTTGGAACACTGCAAGCCTTCCAAGGAGGCAAGAAAAGTAAATAAATGGTGATATCACAACTTACACCTTGCATTAGCTTTGCCATGGAAATGCGTTCCATTTAAAAGCCTAACCTTTCTCTTCTGAACCCTTGATTTCTAAAAAATGTATTTCACTCTGTGCCTATTCACCAAGTGACCACACCAGCTTTCCTGACCTCATGGCCGAGCACTGCATGGAGCTCAGCTGCTCCTATCACAGGAGCTGCTTTTAAGTGCAGTAGCACATCAGCAGGAAGGCAGCAGCCTGTGCCACAGCTCCTCTCCTGCAACTTCAGGGTCATTCGGGCTTGCCTTGCTCCCAGGGAGGCTGAGGGTGCCCATGTCAAATGCCCTCCTCACTGGCTCTGCCAATTAAACTAGACAGGACAATGTTTTTGCCTTTACTAATGGATGCAGCAAGCACATAATTAAAGGACTCCCCATCGCTTTGCAATCTTACCCAGCTATTTGACCAGGTGGAGCACCTTCCTCTCAGCCTGTTACCTTCTTTTCCAGCTGCCAGTCATTAAACGTCACCCCTCTACCAGGCCACGGGATGATGAATGCTCTCCTGACTGCTCTGCATATCAAGCATGAGGAGGTCAGATACCCCCTCTGCTGCCGTCTCCCAGTTCGTCTGATCCAGCAGATGGATCCCTCGGTGTCTTTGTCTGCTCTGACCTACTTCTCCCTTTCATCGTCTGCCGGCTGAATCTCTGGGGTGTCTGACTCATGACACGTGTGGGGATGCTGTGCCTGCCCACACACATCTCTTCTTTCTTGGTGGTGAATTAACCCTTTGTTTTAGCTACGGGGGTGGCCTGCACTGATTTCTCCAGCCAAGCTGTGATCTCTTCCTCACTGGAGCCAACAAATACCACCTGCCCTCAAGCCACCTCCAGCACACTGGCAATAGCTCTCCATATTTCTCTGTAGGATGGGAGTCTTAGAGCAAACAGGACCACCTGTCTGGGGGTACTATTGGCTGAGGAGTCCCTGGGGTACTGGCATGGACATTCATCCAGCCTTTCCCTCTCTGGTTGTCAGGAGGGCTGGAGTTGGATGAAGGCATTTCTCATACCCTGCAAGACCATTTGGTGTCCTGGAAGGTAACAACAAGGTGCAGAGGACACTGAAGATAGCTATGATGGCAAATGCAGGCTGGTCCAAGTGGCTCTGACTGCAAGGACCCCACGCAGCATGGGGCAGAAGCTCCCAGGCTGAGCCTGGGGCCTTGTGAAGGAGCTCGAGCTGGGCTGACACCACTGGAAGAAGCCTGGGCCAAGACACCAGCTGTGCCGTATGGCCATGAAAGACCAAGTTGTACGCATGGCTGGGGCTTTTCTGAGGTCAGCCAGAAGGTTCGTGATCATCCACCCTGTTGTGACACCTGCAGAAACCCACTCATCCTCTCTTGTACAGCCAGCAGACAGGGGTGGCAGCAAGCAAACGGTTGCTATCAACTTCGTGCTGCGGCTGTGCCTTGACCAAGGATTGAACATGTAAAGCATGCACTGAATTCACTGGCTGCTTTTAAACTGCTCCTAGCTGGCAAGGGGAAGTGTTGGAGAATGGAAATAATCCTAACTATGTTACTGGCTGTCTTTGATTTGTGCCACACAATTATTTTGGGGAACTACGGAACTGAGGAGCTGTGTAAGTAAGCACTGCTGTGTCTCAGCTATGGCAAACACTCATCCTCTGCCCCACACGTGGGTACTCTGTCTAGACACGGCTTTGGAGAAGACTCTGTTATGTGGTCTCTGAGCTGCATGTGTTGCAGAAAGGAGGATCCATGGAAATCCTCTTTTCCTTGTAATCTCCCCTCTCCCAGAGGCTATTCCCAGCAGCAGATTTGAGTCTGGATTCTCTACAGAGAGGTAGGAAAGGGGTAGGGGGGTCAAGAAGGAGGTGTCTCTCCAAGGCACTCATATTAAAAGGTGAGAGATGGCTCTAAAATGCTACATGATGACATACCTTAATATGGAGAGAATCCACAGAGAAGGTTTTACCAGTAGTCTCTTAGTCTTTGCACTGGTACAATCAAGGGCTGGACACTGACAGATATGTATTAGCTGAGCTGCAGGCACTGAGCCAAGTCTCTGAAGAATTCAGCCTGAGCCCAGGCTTAATTTCTTCTTGCTGAGAAGTGCCTGTGTTGAGTCTTAGCATAGACACATTTAAAAGCCGAACAACCAGCCACTCCAAGGCTTAATGCAGGAGCACATACACAGAGAAAGCAAGTGAGAAGAATTTTGATTAATTGCTGTGTATTAATTTGCTGCTGCAGCGGATGGAATATTTGCTTCAAGCTTTTCAGAGAGACAATATGAAAATGTTTTACACAGCTGACTGGCTTCTCAGTCAAGCCCATTTGCTGTTGGTTAACTCTCAGCTCTGTGTTAGTGAAAGAACAGGACAAGTGAAAACATCTTTTCACTTCCTAAGGCAGCAAACCTCACTGATCTAGCATAAAAAGAAGTGAACTATAACATGAGCTAGTTCAGATGGACTTAGAGAGCTTACGATCCCCCTTTAAAAGCCTCCCCCTTAAACTGCACAAATCCTCATTTTGTGCTTTTTTTCAAGAAATGTGCTCATAATTTATACCCAAACAACCCAATCAGAGATAGTATTCCTATTCTTCCTATTTCCTTCCTCTGGAGAAAGAAGCAGAAACCTGGACCTGAGCACGGGCAGGTGAAAGCAAACACTTTCATCTTGCCAGGAGTGGTTTGTTTGCGTCTTATCCAGAACTGCAAGGAACCATAACCACAAATACTTCACACAGTACTTTGAATTTAATAGCTCACATGGGCTACTGTCCGAATTACTGCCTTTTATTTTATGACTAAATTAATATTATATACACAGGAGCACATTTAAAATACCCAACAGGGTAAAAGAAATGATTGCTGTGTTGAAAAATATAAATTTTTATGCACAGAAGTTATTAGTAAAGCCACATTCCCCAGTCCATTAATGCACACACATTTAAATTTTCCTTTTTTTTCCCTTTTGACCTTTCTTTTCAGATACTACAGAATGTTATCTTAAAGCTTTGATAAAACAGTAATTCACTCATGCTTTTTATGGCCTACTAATTTGTCTGTTGTCCCATATATTGGGTTTCATAACTTTTATATGCAAATCAATAAAAACTCCTTTGATATTTCATTTAAATCATTGAATAATTAACACATCCCAGCCCCCAACTCAGCTAAACTGTGAAATAGAGAGCTAGCACTCACAAAATTTCAAGTAAAAGAGAGTAAAACTTAAGATTTTAGGAAACCCATCTTATTTTTAAAAAGATAATTAGAAAAAGTGCTCTTATGAAAAGGGAAAAAAGAAGAAAAATCTCATGTCTGGTAAAAAATAGCCCTGAATGTGTGTAGTAGTTGCAAATGGAAAAAAAAAGATAAATGTAAGCAGATAAAAATATTGGTATAAATCTCTTTGAATATGTTATCTGAGTTCTAAGAAATGGAAAATGCCGTACAATGCTTGTGGTTCAGGATTTCCCAGCTCTGTCCATCACACCAGGGTTGTATCTGGGCTTTGCAGTGCAGCCCAAGCTTACAGCAGCACCCAGGCTCAAGGCATGCTGCTCTTCCTTGGCTTTAACTCTCTTCCCCATGTAAGCAAAGCTGTGGGACTATTCCTGACTCCTCTAAGCACCATGGTGCTCCTAGATTCCTTTTAGGCTGGTTTCTCATGGAAACAACAAGGCTGCAACCATACCACTGTCAATAGGTCTTCTCCTGATAGCCTCTAAACTCAGAGGGCAAGTCTACATTTCATAGAGTAGTGCACAATATATGCAAGTTCCTGCAAGTGTCATGAAAAACAAGAGGTTAAGCAAAGGCAAGAGAGACAATGTGTCCTAAATGGAAAGGCTGAAGTCTGAGCCCACAGAGAAGCTGGATAGTTCATGTGAGAGATGGACACTGGTTTAGGCATGACTGGGTGCTGGGTCATATCAGGTATCAAGCAATCAGCCGTCAGCCTTGTTCCACAGCTCTGTAATAAAAAAACCATCTCCTGGTTAGCAACATTTCCCTAGTTCTGGAGATAACCCTTTGCCTGTGCAAAGGAGTACTGAGGAATCCCAGAGTTTGCAAATATCCTAAATCTCAAACCCAGGGGGTGGCTCTTTGGTATCTTCCTGTTGTGGTTTAACTCCAGCTGGCAACTCAGCCCCACACAGCCACTGGTGGGATCAGGGAGAGAATTGGAAGAGTAAAGTAAGAGAAGTAGTGGGCTAAGATAGCAAAAGCTGCACACACAAGCAAAGCAAAACAAGGAATTCATTCACCACTCCCCATCGGCAGGCAGGTGTTCAGGGAAGCAGGGCTCCATCATACCTAACAGCTGCTTGGGAAGGCAAACACCATTGATCCAAATGTCCCCTCCTTCTTCTTCTTCCCCCAGCTTTATATGCTGAGCATGACTTCATATGGTATGCAATGTCTCTTTGATCAGCTGGGGTCAGCTGTCCCAGCTCTGTCACCTCCCAGATTCTTGTGCCCCCCCCAGCCTGCTCGCTGCTGTGGTGGTGTGAGGAGCAGAAAAGGCCTTGACCCTGTGTCAGCGCTGCTCAGCAATAATGAAAACATCCCTGAATTATCAGCACTGTTTCCAGCACAAACCCAAAACACAGTCCCATAGTAGTTACTGTGAAGAGGATTAACTCTACTCTGTCAAAACCAGCACAGCTCCTTGCTCAGTTCCTTTATCACCTGCACCTCTACACAACAAAAGGCCAGCTCAGCAGTTACAGGATAGGATTTAAGTGTATGGTGTATATAATTGAAGAGAGAGAAGATCTGATGGATGCTAAGCCTCAGCCACTTGGGAATGCTTATGAGGGTGCGGGACAAAACCTCTTTTGCACTGATCAAAGCACTTAAAAGATATTCCCATCCTCTGCTCCCTGGACTCCTCCATCAGCCAGGGCCAACTTCTCCTTGCGCATGCAGGAAAGCAAACAGCAGAAGTTGGCAGTCCAGTGGCTCATTGCTCTGGGCCTCATTGGGAGCTAGAAGGTAAAGAAAGAGCCTTAATCTCACCACCTGAAGGACGGAGGGCTTGGTTCTGTGAAGACCAGCTCACAGCTGGCCTGGCTGCGCAAACATCTGTTTGGGCACTAGTGTTTCATTGCACTAGAGTACATTCACTTTATTGCATATTTAAAAGTCTTTGTTTCTCAGCCTGGTGTTGAGCTGTGCCAGTCCAAAACTGCTTGGGGAATCCAAAAACCAAATCAAGATCACTGCATGGTCATTAAAACACAGAAGTATTTTGAACTTTGCACAGCAGCATTGGCATTGCCGTCTGATTTTTACCTGCTGTAGATGCAGAAGGAAAAATTAACTAAAAAGAAATAAAGGACAGACTTTAACTTAACTTGCCTTTACTTAAATAATGATTATTTGCTTAGTTAAGGTCCATGACATCACATTAAAAGGAGAGCACCATACTGAAACAAAGATTTAGATCAATGAAGGATACACGACAATACCATAGCATTTTCTGTTTATGTCAACCAGTGACAGAGAATGCCATTCTCCAAAGGAGCAATAGCTTTCTTGAGGGATGCTGATTTAATTCTCTGTCCATCCAGAGTTTTGCCCATAATATCAGGAGAAGAGGCAAAGCAAGCCCCGTGTTGACCTGCCATTTCATCACCTAATAGTGAGGCCAAGAATAAGATTTTTAAAATGATGTAAACAAGCTGGTCCACACATTACAGAAATCTTGTATTGCCTATGGAGAGCTGGGACACAGGGCTAATCATTATGCAGATGCATTCAAGGTTGAGGGTGCAGTGTAAAAGCTTCCTGGTTTTACACAGGCATTAGAAGAGTTCTTGGCTACTTATATCACTATCTTGGAATAATTTTATGTTAATTCTTTAAATGTCAATTATTCAGATGTTTCTATGCTGCACTTCTAACTTCCAAGTTATTTCTTTTAAATTGTCACATACACCATTTAACAGGTTCTGTGCAAAAAGTCCCATGTTTTTTAAATATTGATTTTCTTTTATATCTTTGCTGTATAGAATTAGCCAGGGCACCCACTCGGTGTCCTAGCACTGGTTTGTCTTTATTACTTCTGGTATATTTTCAATGTTTTACATGTAGATTTGTGCACTTCATTTCATTGTACTTGTAACCATTTTAATTTCTTTTCTGTCTCTGTTTCTTCCTTCTAGTTAAAATGGACAAATTCAAAGGCCATCCACTGTTACTGATCCAAAGAGCACGCATCATACAGAGGAGTTGATTGGGGAGATATCTGGGGCTATTGCATAGAAGCCTGAGTCATATACTTGACTTTTCAGACTTCACTAATTTGTGAATTTTGAATGAAGCCTGGCTGGTTTTAACCAACTCATGTCTTTGTACGCTCCATCAATCTCAAAATGGGTTAACAAATTGCTTATTAAATTCTTTAACCAGTAGTGTCCCTATAACCAAATGAGGTCCAAGAAAAAATGTACTTCAAGAAAAGTTTTATCTGCTCCCTGTTCTTATTAAAGCCCTGACCCTGCAAAAGCTTACACAGGCATGTCCCGGTGAGCACTGAGCCCCACCTCACTGACTTCAAAGACCATAGTTACAACAAACCATGGGGTCAGGGGATCACAGTGGGACTGTACCAGGAGGCAGACCCTGACTCCCCACAAGGATGAAATGGCCTGATGTGCATCACTCAGTGTTTGTCTCACCAGCTTAAGTCCGTAATTACTGCCTTAAAAGAAGAAAGCTGCAAAGCATAAATGCAGACCCAAACCACATCACAGCAGGACCTCCCTGACTCCCTGAGAGCAGGGTTGCACCACAGACAGCACCACCAACTCGTTGCATGAGATTACGCAGAATGCCAGAGCTCTCTTTGCAGCTTGAAACTTTTTCCTCCCTTTAATAACCTGTAGATGCCCCTTAGATAATTGCCGCACCACTTGGCAACTTCCCTTCATGATACACCACTCAAGCTCAAGTGCTGCTGAAGCCACAGCTAAGCAAAATTACCTCTTTCCCAGCTGTACCACCAGCAACGTCCTTTAGCCACAGATCTCTGGCAGTGAGTGCTGCTTCGCCGCCTTCCCTCTCCTGAGCCCAAGAGAGCCATAGTCCAGGGGCCCCGCATCAAGGCAAGGCTTGGGAACTAAGAGAGCAGCAGCCAGCCTGGATCACAGAGCACAACACCTGGTTTGACAAGGGCATTGAGAAACCCCCTTAAGCACACCGGAGCAGTAAGACAACACACAGCAAAAATGGCAGCAAATGGAGCAGCCAGCGAAGTGGTGCGGGATGCCACCAGGAAGAGTCAGAGCTGAGCCACAGCTCTGTGGGGACTCACCAGCTTTTCACCTTCACTCTTTGCAGAAGAGTAACACTCATCTCTGTAAACCTCCATCCCAGGTGGGTTTAACAATGTGCACCAAAAAAGCAATACACAGGATACAGTTATGAACCCAAGATGTTAATATAAAATGACTCACAGTAGCCCACAAAAATGGCAATTGCAGGCGAGCCTTTGGACTGCCAAAAGACACATAAATGCCAAACTACCATCACAGGCCAAATCACCAGCTGGTCTAAATGAGTACAGCTACTGCAGCCAACAGAGCTGTGCGGACTAGCTGAGAAGCCATCCTCCTCCTCTTTGTACTGGAAATCAGTCAAAATTGTAGCAGGGATGCACAACTGGGAGTATAGTGATGCCTCAGTTTTGCCAAGGGCTCTTTTAAAATTTGTTATCATCGCCTCATGGGAGGAAAAAAAAAAAGAAATTAATTCATCCTCTCATTGAGCAATTGCAATCAAAACAAAAAGCAAGATTAACCCAGGTTGTCTCCTGCTCTAAAATTGTATTCTTGTCACTGCTTGACCGAAGTCCCAAACAAACCCAATTCTCCAAACAAATAATGACGGCTTTAATACATACATTTAGCAAATACAAGGGTTTTGCTTTGCTATTAAAGTTTAATTAGTAATTAATATTTATGCAGCCATTGGCTGAAATTCTGAAAGTTACATAAATAAATATTAACTCATGGATGATTTTTTTAAAAAAAATCCTTGCATCTGAAATTTATTTGTGTGACTCTCTATTACTTATTCATTAATTCATGTATAATTCCAACTCCTCTTCATTCCAGATGGAGTGGGAGGGAAGGGGGGAACTCCCTTGGGACTGATGTGCATGGTTTTAATTCTCAATTTAGTTTCCATCACTGCAAATTAAACGTTTAAAAATTCTAAACAGAGTGTTTAGCGATACTGACGTGTTCAAATCCATCAGCCTGTGAGAACTGGCATTTCTTTAGGTATGTAATGGCAATGTAAGTTGAGAGCAATATGCAGCACCTGAGCAGAAAGGCAACCTTTATATTGTGCTTTTGGCCGGTGAAGGAGTCCCTGCATCCAAACTCCCACCAAGGTCAGTGGGTGCTTCAACTGCCCCAATGTATGAGTTAGAGGAAAAATCAAGGACGGAGGCTGCCGGAAGCTTCTGGATTTTGATCAATGAAAATGGCAAAGGAGCACCTTTATGGGGGTTATTTTGCTATTAATTTTCAGCATGCCATCAAAATTTTCAAATGCTTCTCATCCTAGAGACAGTTGACTGGGAAATTCAAGCTGGTGGGAGCACACCATTACCTTGGCCACACAAAGGGCCCGGTTACACACACCATCCCCAGCGTCACATGTGTGCTTGCAGCCCAGCCCTGGCCACCATGCACAGGGAAGGATTGCCACTGATTGAGGAACCCTGGGAACCAGCTCTCCATCATCCCACTGTCTCTGGCTAGACCCATTTTGGCAAAAAACTCTTGATGCATTTTGCCTGGCTCCCTACAACCAGGATGGCTGAGAGGAGGTGTGTGCACAGGACCCTTGAATATTGGAGGGATAGAGAGGAGTGCCTGCTGAAAAGCACCATCACAGAGCAGCTCCCGTCTCCCTGGCTCAGTACGTGAAAGCAGGAGGTTGGGGTTGGTTTCTTCCCCTCCCTTGTCTAGGACATTACCAAAGCCCAAGTCAGACATGATTCCTTTCCCCTGGGGTCTCTGTAATGCTCTGGTGTGTGATAGCTCTCAGGAGCCCCTGATTCCCACAGGGTAAATATCAACAGAAAGGGAACAACAAATGATACACAGTTAATTACTACAGGGACTAATTAGACAGTTAGAGAACACTCCTTGGGTACAAACAGTGGTGTAAGGGATGTACAAGTGCCCCAGTGGCACTATTGGGCTCAGCTCACAGCTCCAGAATCACATGAGGAGCAGAGGAGGAGAACAGCGCTATGGCACGTACAACTGGATGGTAGGGATGTCTGCTTAATGGCAGTGCAGCACAAAAAGACTTGGACAACAGTTCTGGGGCTAGATGCCTGAGAGACCATGAGTCTGTTTGCATGTGTATGTGCATTGCCTCTCTCCTGGTTGGATCTGGAGTCGAAGGACTGCTGCAGCCTGGCTCTACGGGGCAGAGATTTGTGGAAACCTTAGAGTCTGAGATGCAACAAAGTCAGGTGGGAAGGAGAAAGCCTCTGGGTACTGAAAACCAGCAGATTTGGCTTACCTTAGCATGAATATCTGCTATGGACCATGGCTGCCCGTTGCAGCCAGAGAAGGGGAGTGAACACAACTCAGCCCTTTTAAGATCACAGGAAGCAAAGAGAGTGCATATATCTTAAATTTCTCTAGCTGTCCCAGTCCAAGGACTGGTCCCTTTAAGCATCTCTGCTATTCTTTCTGAACTAAATTTCTCAGCTAAATGCACTAATTTCTGAGTAGTCACCTCCTGCTTTCCAAAGAGCTACCTCATGAACATAGGCTTGTGTAACCTTAAGACCTCAATAACTGGGAGCTATAAATTGTTAAGAAACAGAGATTCTTCCAGTTTAAACTACGCTGTGTAAGTTGCCTAATGATCACACAGCACTACAGGGTAGGACATTAGACAGGAGAGGTGGGGGGCATTAAGAGGTGTTATTGGCAAGCTTTTGGGTGGATTTTGCACGTCTTCAGAAGTGGTTATTAAAACCCACAGTCAGCTATTCAAAGAGCCTTCAGAGATCAAAATCCCAGCAGCTAAAATGATGCCTCACCTATATCTCTACTCCTAAGGGAATGGATATAAATTGAGGCTGGCTTAACACTCAAAGCAATCCCAAGGACACTGACAGCCCTTCCTTCTTTCTAACCCTAGAAGGAGCGGAGTTCCTAAAAATATCAGTAAACTATCCACATTTTCTTGCAATCCCTTGCCTTTTGTCTCTGTAGTTGAAAAGAATTGATGCATCCTGGCTTGGGAGGGTCACTAGAGTAGTGTTAGCATTACAGTATATGAGGAGCAGAGAACTGTTTATTTTAATAACAAGGCTGCTGCCTGGCACACGCAGCTCCTCTCTCTGTGCTGCTGTATTCAGGAGCTGTGTCGATCCAGACATAGCTCTATTTTCTGATTTTTCCATCCCATTTCATGAAGGCAGTGATAGCTGGAGACACTTGTTAGCAGCACAATTTCTGCCTCATATTACCTGAATTCTGCTGATAAGATTAAGCTATAGTCCAAGACCTTATTGGTTTATATTTCACAGCTACCAAGCATCTCCTAGAAAGCAGCATGATACTATATGGATTCCATCTATTACAACTGGGTTGCCAATAAAAATGCAAAAGTACCTTAAAACAAAGCAATTGGAGGAGCCATAAAAAAAAATTCCATCTAGACCTGTAAAAGAGTTTACATATTACAGAGTAGGAGATAGCAAAGCTATAGTGTTATTGAGCCATTTAAAGTAATATCCCCCATTACTGCAGGGAGTTTTCATTCATCTGGGATTTCATGTGGGCTGACAACAGTTCTAGGTTCTCTCCACCTCACATGGGCAGCATGCTCTATAGACAAGAAATGCAAATGCACCAGCCTGCAGCAGTATGTACCCTCTTTCTAGGGGATGGCAGAGTATGCAGAGAGCACCAAGGCACCTCTTCCTTTCTCAAGTCCAAAGCCAGCCCTACAAAGCTGTGCTTTCTCAGTTTTGCTGGCTATGCTGCAATCCTTCATCAACAGCTACTTCTTGCTGTTCTTTTTTCCATTTTCTTTTTGCTTCTTTCTGTTTTTTGGTTTGTTTTTTTTTTCCTTTTCCCTTTGTTTTTGTGATTTGGTTTGGTTGGTTTGTTTTTTTTTTGTAAAGGGTGATGCCTTCTGGAAACAGCAAGCTGGAAACCTTGGAAACCTGTTCCGCCTCAGAATTTGGCTCACACTGGGCTGGGAATTTCAATACTGCATATAACATTGTAAACATTGTATTTCCCCACCTGACAAAGTTTCCAGGTAGATGATGCTTGACACTAGAGACAACTTGAAAGCAGCTCATGTTTGGAAAAATTAGGTACATCTTCATACACCTTACTACTTCATCCAGCTGACAGTTTGTGGGTTAGATTTGACCCTGCAGATTATTTCTCTGGCTCATCATCAGTGCTTGATAGGAGACAGAAATGACTATTAGAGCAACATGTGCTGCGCTAACAAGTGAATACTTCGATGCCTGCGTTCAGTGCTGGAGACCACCCCTACCTCGGTGTGGCCACTGGAGGTAGGGAACCACACATACGGTGCCCCTGTAGAGCCAGCACCTAGAAGAGGGCTCACAACCTGAGGCAAATCCCAAAACAGTGATGTGCTGATGGGAGAGTTGAGCATCCCAAGACCGAGCGAAAACCGCTCTGACTGAGCCATGAACGCCCCAGAGGGACATGACGCCTGCCCTGCCCCATGCCCTGGCAAACCCCAGCCGCCCGGTGCCTCAGTTTCCCCAGAAGCAAAGCTGGGGACCACTGCCCCACTGCCATGCCTGGCTCCAGGCGTTTCGCCGAGCCAGGGCTAGAGCGGGAGCTGCCGAGGGGCTGCCCCGGGCAGCAGCCGCTCCCGCCGCCGGGAAGCGCCGGGCAGGAGCCCCGGCCCCTCGCCGGGCTTTCATCTCCCTCTGCTGTCACAAGCCGGCTACTACCGCAAGTGCGGGTTTGCCGGGGCTCGGGTTTTCAGCACACGCAGCCTCAGGCAGCAGAAGGGACGGGGAGAGCTGCATTCCCACCGGGAAGGGCTTTCCAAGCGCCTTTCCAGGTGCTGGAAATTAAAGGGAAATAAATAAAATAAAAATTTAAAAAAGAAAATTAAAAGAAACCACCACAACAACAAAACCCCCATACATTAGACTATTTGCCAGAATCACAGAATTGTCTAGATTGGAAAAAACCTTTAAGGTCGAGTCCAGTCAATAACCTAACACTGACAAGTCCTAGACTAACACACATCCCTAAGCGCTACCCCTATAGGTCTTTTAAATACCTCCAGGGATGGGCACTCCACCACTGCCCTGGGCAACCCGTTCCAATGCTTGTTAACCCTTTCAGTAAATAAATTCTTCCTAATAGCCAATCTAAAAGTACTCGGGAGGATGAGGAGTAGAGAACTAAGGGTCAGTGTCTGGTCCAGCATATGGACCTGCGGTGTCCCCATCCTACCCACTTTGCTAGGTGGATCTATGACCTACACATGCTTGCACACAGAGTTGTGCCAGCTGGGTCCCAGTCCCGAGAAGCGGAGCTCCTCTGCCAGGGCATGCACACAGGCCCGTCCTACACTGATGCCCACACTCCCCCACCCCTGACTGCCCCAAGGCTGGACCTTGGTGCCCTGACACAAGATGACACTGGCTTGTAATATGTTTCCTTCCTGAGAAGCAGCAGCTGCTGCAGAGCTGGGACAGCTTGGGACAGCCGAGACACTTCTCTGGGAGCGTACATCCCCTCTCTTTGCTGTTGGGGTAGAAGCCAGACACACTCACTCATCAATTAAAAGCAAATCCAGCACTTTTCTACTTATTCTACAAACTGCAAACAAAAATGGAATGAAAACTGATCTGTCTAATACTCTTACCTTAGAAAACAACATCTTCATCTGAAAAATAGTAGAGACAAAAATCTGCTGCATGCACATAACTTGCAGAGTTGTTGAGACTTCAGAGCAGCAGCTCTGGGCAAGGTCAGTTGGTGAAACATGAATAAAACTTCTCGTATCACTTAGAAAGCACTGGGACAACTCTTAAGAACTGCTTCACAAAGTGTTTCCCTGCAGGGTGTGCAGCTCCTCTGCAATGATTTAGCAGCCGCTTGTGGGGCAAAGCCTCCAGAGCTATATGACTTCTGTATGGTGGTAATTACAAAGACTTTGGAAATGGAATCGAATCTTAAAAAAAAAAAAATCTGTTTAAGACCATTTTTTGATCCCCTTGAGTCTGAGAGTGTCCTTCTGCTTTTACTGCGTCCATGCCCTCAGCATTCCTGGAGGCAAAGGCAGCGCTGTTATCTCTGTGTGCACCACAGGGGACTGGGAGACAGAGGATGTAAGGACAGGCTTTTCAGAAGCAACTGAGAATTCTGAATCCTGTATTTGGGATATGCTACTTGAGAGCACTCTACTTGCAGAGGTGAGGCTGGCAGCTTTGGCTTGAATCCAGTTTAGTTGCCCCAAGCTAAACAATCAAACATGAAGGTGCTTGAAAAAAGAATAAAAAATCACCGGTTGCTGTCAAAATGTCGACCCAAATGATTTGCCCTGAGTTATAAAGGGCAGACTGGGATGGGGCCAAGTAAACTGAATTGCCAAGTAGTACCTGAAAAGCCCAAGTCTTCATCCCTTGGGACACTGGACATCCCCATAGGATGTGTCTTCACCACCCAGAGCTCAGCTCTCTGGTCTAGGGGTGTTGGTTACTCATCAGGGCGGCAACAAGCAAAAGTACCTATTAAAACAGGGTTCCACTGAGAGCAGAGGGAGATACCATGAACACAAAAGCTCCTCTCTTCTTCCTTCCCTTTGTACTCTCTTAACAAACATTAGTGTCCAGGCTTCAGCAACATGTTGCCGTCACTGACTGATGCTTACCTGTTATTATAATAGCTTTGCTGTGTCATCCAGAATTGACCTTGGGAAAGAGATCTAATATATATTCATAACTCCATTTAATTTCATCATTAACTCTTCTGTATACCTAATTTATCACCATAACTATGTCAAAGTGGGAAGCCTGCAATTTCCTTGCCAATATAATGTTGATGCAGTAAGAAGACATCAGTGGAGCGGCTCCTAATCTGCTGTTCTTCCTTCTCAACTCCCCCAGCTGGGGGTAGCTGCAGAGGAGGCAGGTTTTCTTTCTCAGCCATGCCACCCTGTTAAATTGTTAAACTGAATGAAGCTGTTGCTCCACCAATTATACCTTACACACAATAATAAGGATGGGCTTGAAGAGGAGCGCTTCACAAAAGTATCTTTAAAAAAAAAAATTAGAAAGATGTTGAGAGAGCATTAGCATCATAAATTACAATTTGGACATGACACCATGTCAGCAAGGAACTGATGCATAAATTCCCAGCTGATTCCAAGAGTGTCTGGATCAGTAATTAGCTCACGGTTAGCTCTGCTGAAGGAAACATGTTGATACACGAATAAGGCTTATCTTTTTTACAGCTGTCAATCTGCTGATGTTAAAATATACCACAAAGCCACAAAATCCCCTTGTAAGGGACAGAGAAATCCTGGTCTGGAAAGCAGAGTAACAAGACTAAGAGGGCATCTAGCAAGGTGGTAGCAGAGCTGAGCCCAAGTCCCATCACACTGTTCTACCCACAACATAGCACAGCATCCCACCACCTCAAAAGTGATCGGTGGCATTTGGGTCTAGCCCACTCATAGCTCTGATCTGCGCATCTCAGGAGCACTGCAACCACCTTTATGTTCACAGTCACTTTCCAGCACTGCAACACCTGATCCCAGCAGCATCATGGTGCTGTGATGACCTTCATGTCCCTCTCAAGCCAGCCCTGCTTTCTCCTGAGGCCAGTGACCAAAACCCCTGCTTGTAGTCACATATGGGAGAAGGGGGAGCAGCTGCCAGCTGTGCATGTCTACGTGCAGAGGGACACGCTACAGCTCCTCTGCTGCACACACACAGCCAGCATCTGCACGAGAGCACAACAAAAATGTGCTTCTGGGACCTCCCGGATAAGGCAGGGGCACAAGCCACAGCCAGGCCAAATTCAGTCACTTGTTTCAAAGGGACTTATAGGGTCTGTTGGCTCACAGCAGAGGGGAAAGAAACTGTCCTTGACAGGTAGCAGAGACAATAGCAAGATGCCAGGGCAGTGCTCAGAAATGCTCTAAGAAACTCCATTTGCTGCCATATGGCACCCAAGAGCTGGAGATGTGCACAGACATAATTAAGAAGAGCCCCTCCAAAGGCAGCCTGTGCAAGGCAGACAAAGAGCTGGTTCTCTAACCAGGCCTGGAAAGGCCCAGAAACACATGGGAAGCCAGCACCAGACTCTATTTACAAGGAAATGCAGAGGAGGACAAAGGACAAAGCAGAGGAGGAAAATCTGGTGAAAAAAAATGCACTGCAAGTGTTTTACTTCTGAACGGTGAAGGGCAGGGTATGTCAGCAAATGTCACACACAGTCATCAACAGTAATTAGAGCAAGACAAATCATTATGTGAAAGAAGAGGGAAAAAGTATTATTGCTTTGAAGTGATATGGATTAAGAAGAAAGCAGAAGGTAAACAGGCGAAGGGACCAATGATGGTAAGCAGGTTGGGTTCCCAGGCACTTCTCAGCATCGCACAGAGAAGAAACCAAACCTGCAATTAAACAAAGCAAAATTAAAGCTTGGCAGGATCCAAACACCCCTGAGGAGATTCTAAATTACACACAAGATGTTCAGACACTCAAGCATCTTCTTTGCCAGCACGTGAGACAACCACAATAGGTGAGAGGGGCCTGGAGAGGTGCCACAACGTGCTGTATAGCTGCTTGAGACACAGCTGCCACATGGCACCAAGCAGAAACTGAATGACCAAGTCCCACGTCTGGTACATGACAAGCCTGAGAAGGGAGGAAGAAGCAATAGGGCTGCCATTGGCATTGAATACCGCAGCTTCTATAAAACGGTGTAATTTTGAAATCCAAGTGAGGCCAAACCTGGGATGAAATATTCATATGGTAAAGACATGAGCAGAATAAAAACATGCAGCTGAAGCAGACTACATCCCCAATCTCCTCACATCCAAGCTGCTAAAAGACTCTGTTAAAATAATCCAGTTTTCAAGCACATGAGCAGTCACAGGGACCTTTCTGACTACATGGCATGTTGAGAGAAAATATAATGAGAGCAACATGAATGGCAAAAGGCAACTGAAGGCAGAGTCTCCAGCCATGGCACAGTTATCAAGGCTGTGAACAAGCTGTGCATTTGAACAGACTCAAGCAGGCTAAATAGTGCACTGAACATACCTCCATCCAAGTGGCTACCACCAAAGAAACCTTACTTTACTGGCAAAAGGAAAAAAAGATATTCCCAGTGCTGGATGCCAATGCTGGAGATTGGCATGAGCAGTAGCATGGAAGCAGCCTCCTTGACTTGTTTTGAGCACCAGGATCTAAGTACAGATGGCTGAGACTGTCATTTGGGATCAAAAGTAGGGATGCCGCCAGCATGACACACTAACAAGACTCTCAGGGATCCATGTCACTGCTAATGACATTTAGGGGTAGAGATGAGCAGACAGCTTACTGAAAGCTGTGACAGTTAAAGGGTACAACTGGCTTTGTCAGCCAAAATAATAGAGAAGCAATTGGACCTGTTCAATAATACCAAGCTGGAACTGTATGTGGTTGAACTCTTTCCTTGGTGATCTTCTGAGGGCAACCTGGG
>JAVSBS010003167.1:0-62821 GCA_033124195.1 Coracias cyanogaster
CACACTCACACATACACGCAGTCTCACGTACACTCACACCCACACTCAGTTTCATGCCCATGCACACTCACAGACACACTTTTGGCAAAGGCATGTGGTTGTTAGTGGTAATATCCTACTCTACTGCAACTACCTCTGCCCTCTTAATTTTACTCCTATGCCTATGAGATCACTTTACCAGTAGTTATTACAGCCAACTAAGGCATCATGCCCATCAAACTCACTTTTACTAGGCA
This sequence comes from Coracias cyanogaster, assembly GCA_033124195.1. Taxonomy (NCBI): domain Eukaryota; kingdom Metazoa; phylum Chordata; class Aves; order Coraciiformes; family Coraciidae; genus Coracias; species Coracias cyanogaster. The sequence goes on from JAVSBS010003167.1 coordinate 237, forward strand.
GGACAGACTTGATCTAAAAGCTGTGGGTTGAAGATGTTTACATTATATATTCATTTTGACATGCCATGCTAATCCATGCAACTCTCAGTGCAGGAGGTTGGGGACAGCATTGTCAAAAAGAGACGGTTCTTACTGAGGAAAGTTGCAAGCTCTGAAATCCTCAAATTATACCCAGGAAGTATGTGGTAATACCTGCTGACATTTTGTACAACTGCAGACAAAAATAGCTGTCCTGGTAGAGGAGGACGTGGGAGTCAATAGGGTCTTGCAACTAGAGGGAAAAGGCAGCAAAAACAAAATAAAAAGCCTTCAGACCAGGGAGCTGCCACCCTTTTCTTGGATGCTTTTTATGTTGATGGTGGCAGAAACAGAGAGTCTCAATATTTTTCTTCACTATTGTGTGAAGAAAGACACTTGTTAGGGACAACCAGTGAAGGATCATGTCTCCTGGTGCCAGGAAAAGCTTGTGTTACTGCAAGGACATGGCTGAGATGAAGTCTGCCTGGCAGCTCCACACTGCACCCTTGCACCCCTTCTTGATCCTCCTAGCTTAGGACATTGCTGGCATACACGCTAGGTCGGTGCATGTCCTAGCACAGCAATGTCCTGGCACTCACTGTTGAGTAGAGCATCCTGCCGCTGGGGGACCACAGGCATGACTGGAGTGCTGGCCTGTATGCTCTTGGCAATATTAAAACTGATCAAATTAAACTGATGTAATTGCTGCTCCCGGGGTATTGCTCACTGCTTTGCTTTTGGCTGGAGGTTGCTGTGGGTCTGAGGGCTTTGGAGGGAGAATGGTTTGCTCTCACCTGACTCATGTACAAGCTGGTGAGTGAGGTGGCTGCCTTTTTTGCCAGGAGTGCGGTGGAGCAGAGCCCTGAGCACAGCAGTTGATGCAGCAGTTTGGTTTAAAATGATGCTCTGGGTACTTAAAATCCCAGGTGGTAGTAACACATCTCTGAAGGGAATATGACTGCCACAACTGTAGTAGTGTGCCTGAGTTTATTGGCCTAGCTTTAATATTTAATCTGCCTGTAAGCCTCAAGCTCAGTCTTTTTATGGCTTTCCCTGAGGATCTTTCCCTTTCTCTGAAATATTGCAATGGATAGGCTAAGGTCCAAGTAGGTCAGTTGAGCTCTTCCTAGCCTTGTCATGGGCTGAGTGCCCAGCGTCCCCACAGCCCTGGCTCCTCTCCCGCCTGGGCCCCATCCAGCCAGGGCAAATCCACCTTCTCCTTTCCACTGTTTACTGGGGAAGGACACTGATCCTCAAGGACCAGCAGTGAAGGGATGGTGGCACACCAGGCTATGAGCATCACCTTTGGACCATCCTTGCTGCATTTCCATATTTATGTCTAAGCCCCACATTGCTTTGTCCGTTGCCCCTTTCTCTTCTCCCTCTATGTCTCTTCAGGTTTTCTCACCTATGAACTTCAGTTCAGAAAATGCTGGTGACTCACAGACCAGTGTTGTTCTCCTAAATCGCAGTCCCAGCTTGCCTTTTTGACATCCCCTAGTGGGTGTCTGGTCATCACCTCAAGCTCTTTGCATCCAGGCTATGCCTATGTCCTACATGCTATTTCTGTACGGCAGCTCCAAGCTACCACCTATCCACGACTCTCCAGAGTTACATCTTCCCTCCAGCCTTCCCTGAATCCACCTTTCCTCCTTGCCTGACAAATGCAGCTTGATGGGCTTGTGGACAGCTACCACGAAGTTCCCTCTTTGGGTTGTTGGTGGCAATCTCTTCCTTTGTGTAAACCTCTCGTACCTTTGTTCTCTTCAGCAGTTCCTTCTTCAGTCCCACTCCAAAATAATCACTTATTGGTGACCCAACCTCTACACAGTGGTGGATGCTTAAGTCTTTGCTCTCACCCTGGTTTTCTGTAGCTCTCTCTGGTCTTGAGATGGAAATGACTTTTTAGACTGTGCTTGCTAAGTGTCTGGCACGAGAGGCTTCTCATTTCTGAGCAAGAACTTGACGCATTAAACTACAGTTTTGATTACAAATGCAAAAATATCCTTCCTCTGCCCTAGGAGCAAAGGGTCAGTCAGCACGTTTCAGGATAAAAGGTGAAAAGGGAGTACTATTGTCCTTATTTACCCTGGTGCAATTCGCAGTGTGTGAGTGCACCAGTGTGTCCCGACAGCTGCCAGGTTTGCTCTGAGGCTTGGGAAGCTCCACCATGGCAGGTCCATACCTGCATCTCACCCCCCAGCATGAACAGAGGGCACTTCATCTATCACCAGCCGGGCTGAGGAAAGAAGATAAATTCAGGGGAGAAATCAGAGAGCGAAATGGCTTCCAAAGTATGTTTTAGAAATCTGTGGGAGTTCAATGCTTGTTTCAAATTATTTTCATTTTGTGCAGACAGAACTGCTAGGACAGGATAGTTACCTAATTAGCTAAACATAATGTCTAATTCATTTTTTCTCATCCTTATGCCGACTTTATTTTTAAACTCCCTCCCCTCTTGTCAAAAATCCAGCTGTTTCTCAAAATCATCTTGTGATTAATCTTGGCCCTTATTGTAATAAAAAACAAAAATCCCCTTCATTACACTGTGGATAGTGTTTCTGCTAAGGGGATTTTGGTCAATGTTTTTCAAATTACACATTTAAATAAACATGAGTACTTACTTTAAAAAGCAATTTGGACAAAATGTAATCCTATTTTAAATATTATTTCTGTAGATATACCATTTACATAACCCTTTGTGGAAGGATCATTCTTGATTTTAAAAAAAAGTCTGGAGAGAAAATGGGATTATACTGCAAATTTTTTGTATAAAAATAAACACTTGCCCTCACCAAGTGCTTCCAAATTTAAACAAAGCAAGCTTGGAATTCAGCACAAAAATAGGTTTTCACTCCTGTTTGTTTTGACTTTCCTTCTGGATGATTTATTACCCTTGGTGCCCTGCAGCACTGTCTGAGCAGTCTTTCATTACTCTGCTCTTTTATTTTGGACATGATGAAACTTTTTGGCTCCTTGCTGTCCTCCCAGCAGTGATGAGCATGGAGCAGGCACCCAGCTCTTCCCAGCCATGAACCCCCAGCTCTGCTGCCAACCGCCCACCTTTGACGCCGGTGTTTGCTCTAGTCTTGCTTCTGCTGGCAATTTGGGTTGCACTGGTGCATTCCTGGGAGGATGGCAGATGTCCAGGGCGAAAAAAATATAATGACAGGCAATAAATTAAATAAATTAATCAGTTAAAAGACAAACCCATGCCCCAAAACTTTCTTTCTGCTTACACACCAATTAAAAAAAAATTCAGCAGGCTTCTAGGTCCAGTGGCCACCAAAGCATGGGAGATGCCGGGGTCCCAGGACAGCCAGGCAGGCGGGCAGCCAGGGTGGGCCGAGTGAGCGTGGCCTGCTTTTTAATCATGTGCCTATTTTGTATACACCCCAGCTTGCCTTTCCCACCTTCCTTTTGCACCTCTTGCCAAGGAATTGCAAACACCGAGCAATGAGTCCAAGGGATTTACTAGTCCATGGTGCTGTTTTGAAATACTTAACCCTGTGATTTTTTTTAGGCCAGTTTCATGATGATTGCTTTGTCCCGGCTTGTCAGTTTGGAGCTGCTGGAGCTGGCATCAAGGCGATCTGCTGTGAGAGCAGAGGTGTGCTGATGCAGGCCAGGCCATGCTTGCTGGCAAAGCAGGGAGCAAGTGAAGCCTTGGAGATGAGCAGTGGACAGGGCACAGCTGGGGCTGGCGTCACCTACTGTCAGTTAACACACTTGTGAAAAAAGGAGAAATACAAGCTCCGACATATTTGTATATGCAGACTCATGATATCTGGACTGATTCTTTGTGAGACCTACCACAGATGCTCCAGCCTGGCAGTAGAATAGGTCATGAAATCTGTGACCTTTCCCAATTTTTCCTTTGTGGCAGCCTAGTTTTGCCAGTGGCTCAGACACTCATTTCTCTCATTAAAGATGCTGTAATTAGGCAGAGCTTGTTGGGAAATGTTTTTTTCCCACTCCATCAAAGATACCAAGATCTTGAGCATTGCCCCGTTCCAGTGGCATAAACAGGGGAGTTTACAAAAGTGGTTTCATTTGCATTTTGGGGGTGGTTTTTAAAAAGTTTAGGTAAAAATCCCACTTCAGACACCACAAAATGCCACCCTGTCTGCCTGTGCGTGCTGTGGGCAAGCGTGTGTAAGGCAGAGGCAGACACCAGGGAAGTGGCAGGAGGGAAGAAGCTGCAGCAAAACCCCTGTCATAAATTGAGTCACCATGGGTGCTGAGATGTCAACAAAGAGAGCGGCTAATCCAGAAAGCCTGGAAACTTGAGCTTAGCAGACCACACAGGTTCAGAAATCCAAGTTAAAAAAACCCCTCCCAGAAGAAAATTCTGTCTGTACGTGTTTTCTGGAGGCAGGGTGATGTCTAATATGATTTTTTAATGCTTTGTTTTGGCAATAGGAAGTCTCATCTCTACCCATCCGCAGATGTATACAGCCAGCACTTGACGATGTAAATTACAGGGTATACATTAAATAAGTATTGTCAAGTTCAAAGGCATGTATTGGCTATTGCAAAACCTAATACTAAGATCTTGCTAGCTGCTGAGTGATCCAGATAACCAAGTTCTTGCAAACGCTGTGCTTTTGTAGCTTGTGCACTGGACATGTGGTGATCCAGCCAACACTTTTTCTCATCCAGTGCAGTGTCACTGAAATTATGTGAGTGTGACCTTTGAAGAAATTAAAACCCATGCACCACATCAACAAATTCTTAACTACCACCACATCAACAAATTCTTAACTACAAGCTCAACTTCAAATTTGTACTAATTCCAGGGAAACCAACAGCATTATTCATGTATCAGGAGAGATACAGGGAAGGGTAAGAAGGATGATCAAGGGCATGTAAGAGTTTCCATATGCCAAACACTAAACAGACAGGGACATTTCCTCCCAGAAAAGAAATGACTGCAAGGGAGATGAGCTAGAAGTTGTGATATCTTGAAGGTGATGGATGGAGTGACCAGAGGATTATTCACCGTGCTGTTGAACACAAGTACAAAGGCCACCAGTGAATTTTTTGAACAGCAGGTTCAAAGCAAACACAAGAAAATGCTTCCTCACCTAACACTCAATTACGCCAAGCCCCCACCTGCCTCCATGGAAACTTTTCCATTTTCAGTCCTTTTTTTTCAGAGCAAATAGAAAGAGCTGCTCCATCTATAACAGGAGGGGTGTTGGGTCGACAAGAACACATAACATAACAGATACCTTAAAATACTTAATACACCAAAAGCTTCATCTTCTCACTGTACCATTGACTAATTTGTTAGCCAGGAAGCTGGGCAGCTCTAGCATGCCAGAAAACAGCAGCACCTGGTACCTTGCCTGGTGTCACTTGCCAGTCTGGAGCAATCAGTCAACTGCTTAATAAGCAAAACACTTGAAACCTTTTGTGGTATTTTTCTTTGTTAATATGAAGAAGTGACACACACATCTAGGCAGCGCTGACTTGCATTGTGCTACTTTATATGAATGCACATAACCACCTGCGACCTGCCAGCCCCTCATTTGTCAATGGAGAGCAATCATTCAACCACTTAACAATTCCCAGGAGAACTGCTCCGAAGCTTTCCAACTGGAAATTAAAGCACAGCACTTTGGTGAGTGATTGCAATTCCCTGACAAAGCAACCTAGTGTCTTAAAAATATCTCTGCATTTATATATATATATGTAAACAGTAGACAGTTGATTTCTTACTTCTATTTCTAAGCGGGCTGGGTAAATTCTGTAATTATTGGTCATTAGGGATTTAGAAGGCAAATGAGTCATCCATTAGCTTGGCGTCCAAACTAATGAGCAATAAATGCTTATGAAAAACATGATTTATTTAGTTTAGAATCTGTGTCATTATGTGATACTTGGTAAAGATGCCAAGAAACAAAGATGACCCATGCCTTGGAGCCATGAGGGACAGCCATCTGCTCTATGGGACCACACCAGTGACAAGTCTGGGGAAGTCCTGGGAACTCAGCAGTCTTCCCATGACTCACAAGAGTTAGCTTAGCCAGTTGAGACCAGGTTTTCTCCCAGTGTTAGGTGTCTTCCTAGGGGCTGAGTCCAGGAACATCATTCCTGGCTATTTCAGATCACCTATATGAGGCCTTCAGTACGTATAGAGCACCACCATGAGCTGCACAGGGCCTTGTCCCAAAGCCATTTCGGGTCTTTACTTCAATACTGTCCAGAAAACAGCCCAACTGCTGCAGAAGAGCCCAGCTATGCTGCTGAACCCATTATCAGTCAGTTCTGTCTGTGATCTCTCATCACAGCTTTCCATCCATCCAGCCTTTCTTTCCCATAATTAAGAGCAGGAGATGTAATAGTCCACAACAAAGCTAATAGGCCAAAATGTCAGAAGTAATGAAAAAATAAGATCACAGAAGGAGCATTAGTTACAGCTGGTCCTGAGAAAAATTTACTCTGCATCCTGTTTAAGCAAGCCAGGAGAGATGAACTGGGCAGCTACTTCACATGTGATGGGGACAGGGAGTTGTAACACTAGCAGGTACTTAATGCAGGTAAAATCAGGATTGCATGTGGCACTAGTCACCAGTGCAGGTTTGTAAAACCTGCTGGTGCCAAAGGCAGGGCAGCTCTTGCTCTAGGATTTGTGGTCAGGGAGAAGGGCATGTAATGAGTGTTTATTGTGGAAAAATGCACTACTTGATGTGTCCATCCTCACTGATGCAAACTCATGAAGTTGCTCTCTCATGGCTCAGGCTCTTCTGGTTCCATGAATCTTTCCCAGCCCTAACACTCAGCACCTTTTCTCCTCACTGATTTCACTGCTCTTTGTACTGGACTATTGGAGAAGAAAGGTGTCCCTTGGCATAGCTGGGATTAGCTACCTCAGGTGGGTCCTGCAAGCCATTGCTTTCAGGGAGTCATGTGAGAGATTTGTGGCCATTTGAGTGACAGATAGGTCCTCCAGAGATGTGGTTTCCAGCTAAGCAGGCAGCAGGTCCATGTTCCTGCAGGGATCCACACTTGTGGCTCTGCACACGATGGGCTGGGGGATTGGTCATGAGCGAGATCAGCGCTCACGGTGCTCATTTTGGGAGCCCCATCAGAGAGGACAGGTTTACAGAGCGGAGACAGTCATTTGGTTTCTTTCTTTCTCCTTACAGGGCAGTCAGTCTTCACACAGGTCTCTGATCCTGTTGCCTGGGTATTCACAATACATTGTTCAAAACCTGCTGCAAGTAGAAAGCAGGAGACACACTCAGTAATGTTTTCCAGGCACAGAATTGGAATGTTTTTTAATCACAGGTACTTGATATGTGCTATTTCTGCACTTGGCTACAGCAACATCACCAAATGTTTTAGATAGAAAAAATTTCCAAGATTTATACAAAGAGACATTTTGAGGACCAGGACAATTCTGCTCCTTTTCTTAAAAAGAAAAGATTGTTAAACCCCCTGGTGCCTGCTGAGGTAAGAGTCTGTACATCTGGCCCGTGACACTTCCACTGCTATCCTTTAAAGTTCTGAAAATCTGGCATTTAATGAAGACATTTTTTAAAGATAGATGTCACTGAAATGTGCTGAAGGAGACAATTAAAAAATCTGAAAATTAATTCAAAATAAAAGGATCTTTTCAGATGTGTAATTTTTGGCACAGGCGTCCTCCAGGCCACAACTAATTACTGTGGAGACCAGAGGCAAAACCGAGGTGAGTTCCTTTCACTCCTAAATGAGCTCCACCATGTCCCTGCCAAGAACATGGAGTCCACTGGCACGTGATGTGTATTGTTGGCGCTGCCCTGGTTTGGGGAAGGAAGACAAGAAAGCATGTCACCTCAGCTTTGCAGTGCTCACATACCTGTGAGAAGTTTGGAGCTGTTGCCAGCAGGAATGAGGTAGACTGCTGACATCTGTATCACTTCCACGAGGGTGCCTGCAGCCCCCAAGCATGGGAGTCTGGAGCCGGCAGGGAGATGTGGCTGCTCACCTTGCCTTGCTTCATCTAGGCACAGCAAGCACGTAGTGGCCTCTCCAAAGGCTGGGGTCTTGAGAGGGATTCTTGAAGGGACCAAAGATTCTTCTGGCTTGACCATGTCAGAGCTGAATCTCTGGAGACTCACATCATTGGTCTATAAATGTTTAAGTAATGCTTGTGTGTGTGATAGAGTGACTTTCCTCTGCAGATATCCTTTAACTGGCCAGATGAGCTCTGCTGGGTGCTCTGAGCTGGCGCTTCCCACTTCAGAGCTGTTGAGTTAATCTTGTCTGTCATGGCAGAGCAGCACAGATCTCATTCAGGAGCAACCAACCTGATGCTTAAGTAAGATAAGCAATTTGTGGCTTTGTGAAACACCAGCACAGATTTATGCCATTTAAGAAAGGCAGTTATTGTTTCCTTGCATAAGCAGCGGTAGCAAAGGTAATGCGTTCTCCCTTGCTGTTTTTTGAAGCGGGTTGTAGCCCTCTTTAATGTGTGACCTTCAAGCTCTACAGAAAACTTACAAATGAAAAGCTTCTGTGAGTAATCCCATTTGTAGTCAATACAGTTGCATTCTGCAGAGGTTTGGTGTAAGTCTCTCACCTCAGAATAGCAGGTGATAAACTAAGGGTGGGATTTTTTATTTTTAATAAATGGATTATTTGGCATTCAGAAATCCTTTCTTAAGCCCCAGGCTCTGAATTACACTATTGCAAGAAATGTTTTTAATTTAATTGAAGAGTGGTTCTTGGAGACTTGCAGCTCTGGCCATGGTGGGCACCTTTTGTCACAAAGCTTGGTCCTTGGTGGTGCTGCCCACCTTTGGGGTTACGTAGGAGTGGGAAACCTGGTGTGCAGTGTGGGCTGGATCGCCTGTGTCCTTTGCAAATGCTTCTCATTAATTTAGCAATGAAGAATGCAGGGAGAGAAGGGGCGTTTTTCTTGTCTTCCTGCTGTCTTAGGCGATTCTCCATGTAAGAAAATCTCTTTCTTGGCAGCTTGTAGAGGTTAATTAAAAAATAAGTGTCAGAAAAGTAAGTTTTTTGGCAAGGGTCGAAGCTGCTCAGTCTTGGCTAGTGACCTCCAAGGGCATCTGGGACCAGGGTTCAGTGGGGTGTTTTACCCCCCCAGCCCTGGCTGAGGTCTCAGACAAGGCAAAGCTGCCGGGGCATTCAGCCTGGATAATTAAAGAGGTGTCAGGTCTCTTGGTGATTAAAGAGGCTTTCTATATTTGCCTTTCAGAGCATTGATTTAAAACCTTGGCCTCTTTCTGGACAAAGGGGTTACCTGATCCCTTGCCTTTTTTTTTTTTTCCTGTGGGTGGTGATGAGATAGCTGGTGGAGAATGTGTGAGGGATTGCGAGCTGACCTGGCCTGCTCAGTCTGCAACATGAAAGTGAAAAAATTATATTTTTCTTGCAGCAAACAGTCATTGCAACGTTATTTTTAACATCTGCACAAACAAAGCATCTGAAGGTAGGTAAATGAATCCTGACAGGGGAACGGGTCTCCTTGATGAGTGCAGCCGGGCACTCCTGTGAAAACTGGGACTGATTTGGCTGAGTTATGAGCCTTGGAGAGCTACAATTTATTCGTACAAGCCAGAGGAGAGGCTGACTGCCCCATGCCCACGCTGGGGCTGAGGGAGGCTCCTACAGGGACGTAACTCATCACTCACAGGGTTTCCTAAATCTCTATGTCAGTCAAGTAGTGGCTGCAGCCTATGTGCAGAGCTGCTTGTAAAGGGATTCAGCAAGTTCAGACTTCTCTCCCTTTTGGGAGGACCAGGCTTCAGTTGTGAGGAAATAACTTCTTCCTATTAAACCACATATCTAAACAATTTTCATCCTTCTCTTTACCCGCATACATTAGGGATACTTCTCGTCTCTTACCTGAGTCCTAGAAGACTAGCTGTCCCTGGTCATAAAACGTGAGCAAATCCTGAGCCCTTGGCAGATAATGGGTGTGCTGGGACAGCTCGATCCGTGAAGCAGCTCTTAGAGACTGAGCCTGCCTCATTTGTGTTCAGCGTTTAAGGCTAAGCTGCAGAATACTTGGAGGAATGATTGTAAAGGTGATTTCTGGGGGCTCTGGAGCACGGAGAGCGAAATGCACTTCTGCAAAGTGGCCTAGAGCGAGATCTCTGTATACTGCATATTTCTTGGGCCAAGCTGATTTCAGACTCTTTGAATGCTTGATCTTTGAATGCTTCATTGAAATCTTTTAATAGCTTAAAGTTAAACCAACATATGCTTTAGCATATCGGTAGTTGAAGGTATAGACCCCTCTGTACAGACGTTTGGAATTGCCAGGACAAAAAAAAAGCTCAGTACTCAAAAATTAGTTTTTCCTGAACCTGCCATTACTGTCAGAATTTTCCACCCTGACAACAAACAAGCAAGCAATCTCCCCTCTGGGCAAGGACAATAAGATGCCTCAAACTCATTTTTTTAGAACTTTGAATCAAAGGAATTTTCAAAGTTGCAGAGGGTCTTTTGTTTATGGAAAATTCAATTCAAGAGAAAATGCAGATTTTTAGAGGATGACAAAAATTACAGTGACTTGGAAAGATCTTTGAAGTTTCAGAAGTGGTCAGTTTTTAATAAACACCAGTAAAAGAGCCACTGAAAAAAAATATCCAAGAGAAGGACTCTGTTTCAAGGCTTGCCAAGGCAGATACAGCTTCAAGGCTCTGCCTCTGTTTCCTAAATGCGTTCCCCACCTGCTCTGGTTTTTGCAGATGTCTCTTCGACAGGCTTTAGCCAGCCTGAAGGACAATTTCTGGAGGAAAATCAGGCTTAAGTGCTTACACCCTCACCACAGCCCCCGTATCGCTTCCTTGCTTGAAACAGTCTCCTGGGACCTGAGAGTTTCTAGCTGTGGGTGAGTTTCAGGCCTCATGGTGCTTTTTTTTGGGAAGGATTTACATGAAAGCCAGTTTCCCCACTTACAGTGTCAACTGCAGGAACCCAGGCTTCCTCCTGTGTCAGATAGGTGACTAACTGGCTTTGATTTTGCTTGTATCTAACAGTGTTGCCAAATTAAATGTGCTGTGAATGAGGAAGAAGTGATAAAAGCAGTGCTTTCAGAGGATGTATCAAGACCATGTTCCTGTGGTGTGGCACAAGCAGCACCCTGGCAATAGGGACATTTTCACCTGTGTCACATGAGTCCAGGCACAGTAGCATACCATAGGGCAGATCTTCACTCTTATTTAGGGTGAAACAACCCAACTTCTGTCTGTGGGATTGGTGGGGCACTCGGGATACTGAGAGCATGTGAATCCCTCACGTGGCAGCTGCAATGGCACCAGGAGGATACTACTGCTAAATTAATATGATGCCTTTCAAAGAAACCAAGGATTTGAGCCTTTACACTGGATTTATCTAACATGCCTGCAGTGAAATTAGGCACATGAGTCTCAAGGCAAGGAGGGCATGACAGAAAGTTTCAGCCCTGCAGGCAGCAGGACTTGGCTGCGAGTTTGGACACAAGCTCTTTCAAGGCAGTGACAAAGCTCATTAATGTCCATGGTGCTGGATCAGGGTGTCCTCACTGAGCGTGGGAAGACCTTTTAGACCAGCAGAGCTTGCAGTCTTCATTGGAGGTTCAGGTCTCCTCTGTACCCGGCCAGAAGCAGGCTCACGTTTGGCCAAAGTTTTTTCAAAATGTTCTTGGTAAGGGGAAAATTTAATTAAAAATAAATTTTAAGATCACCTGCTTAAAACTTGCAGAAGACAAAAAAGCTGGTCAATATTAATCAATGGGTAGATGTTAATTAATGTCTTGTTTCTCAAGCCAAACACTATCAAGCTGGTAAACCACTTTTAACCTCACTTCCAGGTAAATTATGTTTAGTTGCCCTTTTATCTGCCATGCTTTGTATACAAATGAGCAGCAGCTCCCTGTGGACTCCACCGAAAGGTTAGCAGCCGCACACAGCATCCAGGATGAACGTTTGAGATCTTCTCAGTACAGATGAGTGCTGCAGCAAAGAACACTTGGATTTGATTAATTGAGACAAATTTTACTTTGATGGGTATCCGGAAGGTACAGTGGCAAAAGCAGTTGTTAATCACTGTGCCTGCAGCTCCGTGTTGTGTACTCCAGTGTTGGAGCTATTGTTATGACATCAAAATGCATCTCTGGGATGGATGATGCATAATCTATGTGATGTTTAAAGATATGCAGGAGAAAGTAGGAGAGTAACAAGGGGCCAGACCCTCATTTACAATCTTTTCAGGCTATGGATTGTCAAAATATCTTGGAAGGATTTTGGCAGCTTTGTCACTTTCTCTCCCCTGTTGCTCAGCTCTTATTTAATTATTAATGTGTGTGGCTCAAGGTTGTCTCGGCAGGTGGAAGAGAAGTCTCCATTGAAAATGATGGGAGTAGACTAGAAGATCTCAGTTAAATGGTCATTGTGTAGAGCCTTTTGGAGCAGTACCAAAAGATAACATGTCATGAAAAGCCAGATCTAAAGTCTGTTGGAGTTGCAGTTAGCTTCAGGTTAATCTCCAGGAGACCTGAGGAAAGGAGGGGACCGGAGAGGGACAGGAGTGATCCCAGCCAGCCACTGCTTCTGTGGATCACTCTCCTCATCTCACATTACCCTCCTAGTTGCAGATTTGTCTGGTTAATGAGGCTTCATGCTTTTCCCCTTGCTCTGGGGGATACGCTGGTCCCTATGTCTACCTCAGAAGTGACACAGACACCTTCCCGAGCAACAGCCCCCAGCTGAAGCCTACCCCACACTGGAGACTCCTCCTGCTGCCATAATGCTTCACAGGTTGTGATTTTTAATGACATCTGGATGTTAGCAGGAGCAGCACTATGTGGATTTACAGCAGCTGAGGAGTGTGTCTTCCTTCAGTGAGGGAACGGAAAAGATTTTGCCAGTAAAACATACATCTGCCTTCAAAAGTGCCAGCAAACTCTTATTAGCGCAGACAAGATCTGGAGAGAGACTCCCTCCCTCAATGACATTTTGGGCAGTTTTCTGAATATTTTCCCCTTCTGCAATGAACATGGCCTTGGAGATGTTTCAACCATCAGTGTTTTAAACAGAAATCTCTCTCTTCAAGGTTGAGACTTTGAAAATCTTCTCCTCTGTTAAACATTTTTGCCTTTAATTTAAGAAGCAAAATTACTGGAGTAATTAAGTTCCCCACTTACATTTTCTAAGCAGTTTCCATGTGGTTTCCTTTTTATCTTAATCCCAGCAGAAATGGTGCTGATTCCAACAAATACAGCAGAATAGGCTTGTTAGATTTGTTTCTGAATTGGGCAATTGATGGTTAGAAAAAGCAGTTTATGCTTCCCAGGATAATAGAGATGCATCTGTGGCATTTAGCAGCAGCACATATGCATCTCACATGCAGTAAAGGTGGCAATAGAGCAGTAACAGAGGAGGAGCAGACCCCAGGGGAGATTCCCCAAAATGTTGTATTTGTGCCCTATAATTAGTCTCCTCGCTTGCCAGCTTTTCCTTCCACTGCTGTGACAAGGAAAAAAAAACTTCAGGAGAACACTGAGAAATTTCCTACTCTTCCCTTAACTTCAAAACAATATCCTCATTGTGTTTATTTCTGTCCTCAGTAAAATATAGTCAGTTTTCCAGTATTCCCTGCCAGTCTGTCACTAATCCCCCTTCTCGTGTTTTCCCAATGATGGATGTTCACCATTGACAAAGTTTCTAGAAACTAGCTGGGATGCTCAGAGGTCCTTACTGGTAGTGTGGGTATAAGGACATTAGGATTAAATCAGTATTAATGTGGCACAGACAAACATCGGGCTGGGTGGGCTGAGCTCTTTTTGGCCACTTTTGCCTGGGGTACATAAGGCTGGTTTCCTTGCTCTAAATTGCTGTGGATTGAATTAAATGATATACAAACCTGGAGAAAACTTTAATGTTCACTTTCCCTATAAACTGAAATATTTTTGCTTTCAGTTTTGGCAAGAAAACAGAGAAATTTGTGGTTTGGCTCAGTCCCAACGTTTGTTTTTTATTTTATTTTTTCATCTTGCCATAGAACAAAAAGAGCTTCTTACTGCTCCAGTTCTCATACCTGCAGTGCCAAGACTTGACAAGGCATTTAAGACTTGGTGTGAGCTTTCCTTTTTTTCTCAAATCTGACTCGACTGTAGTACAAATAACTCTGCAACTCAGAGTCTCCTTTCTGACACCAGACCCCCTGAAAATATCGCTTTGGTTTCATAACAATGAACAATTTTGATGGTCTGTTGGAGGTTCTTTACATTTCTGCTCTTTCCTATGGAGTCAGTTTGGATTTTCTTTTTCTCTGTCCATAAGATGTTCCTCTTATCTTTGAACTTCTCCACTTTTCCATCCAGGTGTTGCTCATATCACCTGCCAGGGAACTTTCTCACCTACCCTCAAAGGGACGGATAGGATGCTTCGGCCCAAGTGGTTAGATATTTGATTTATCCCGGTCTGCCTGAAATGTTGCTGCCAGGACAAACACTCTCCTGCTATGTCAAATGTCCTGCACAGAAAGAAAGAAAAGGTTTTGAGCTCCTTTCAACTGTATACATTATTGGTGCTTTTAATGGAGAAGAACATGTGTTCTTTGATTTATGGTAATTTTACCTTGAAAGCTACAGGTAGCTTGCAAGAACTTGAGTGGGCCTCTCTCAGACTGATAATTCCACTTGATTATAGTGAGAATTGACCCACTCAGGCTTGCTGAAAATGAGTCAATACATGTTTGCCTCATTCACGAAAAATAACTATGGTGTAAACCATGTTGACCTCAACAGAGCAAAGTTTATTTACACCAGCTGAGGACCTGCCTGAGCCTATGCAAACCTGACATTGATCTCTTCCTTTCTGAGTTGTGATTAAAATACTTTCTGTCTCAACCAATCTTAAAAGCCCGCAATCTACTTCATACCTTAATGTGTCAGCTGGGGCTAACTTAGCCTTTTGTCATGCAAGACATACAAGGTATGCTTTCTTAATTCAGCAAGATTTTTGCTGATTAGCAGTACCTGTGTTTTCAAATACTGCCAACTACCAAGATTTCATTTGAAAGAGATTGAATATTTGAAAACTAAAGGTCAGAAATATCAATAGAGCAGGACAGACGGCTCTGAAAACAAAGGTTAAGAAGAGTTAAAGCCTTAGGAACAGTACATGAGTTTGCCTCCTTAAAGTTGAAATGATGGCTATCATCTAGTTTATAAATTCATATCATATGAACATCTTGGAACAGTTTATAGCTGAAGAGCAGAAGATGTGCAAATGAATAGGAGGGAAAAAAACCCAAAGATAGGGAAAAGGATCCACAAATACTTCATTAGATAGGCTTAGCTGTAGTACTTGATGTTAGCTAGGACTGGGGTAGGAGTTTGTCCTGTCCAGGTGTGTCTTTTTTAAGACATTTGGATGAAAACTATCCAACTGTCTTCTATGCTTATGCGCTGACAAAACTTCAGCAGTTTTCTAACTTTATATCCCTGTTGCCATGTTCTGGGTCAGAACCCCTTTCATCACTAGGAGTGTTGATATTAAGTGAAGGATCCTTGAATGCTGGATGGCACAGAATGGAAGGATGGCTTGAGACTGCATCTGTTATAGTAGGGTGAACAGATAAACAGCAATATTCAGGGTTAAACGGCAGAAGTATCAAGGTGGGAGAAAGCTGGAACAAGAGGTGTTGATGAGGTGCTGTTTATGGCAGTTTTGTAACACCTTTGTGCCATGAGATGGAAAATTACTGTGCTTTCTAATAATTAGTGCAGCTCAATTTAAAATGCCTTGTTTAAATAACCATTTTGGGAGTGTCTACTGCTTTCTGCATTAGAAAGCTGGTGGTTGAGTCTACTTTTGGGCAGATGGATCATGTGTGCTGCCCAGAAGCCTGAGAGGAAGGCAAGAGGCTCCCAGTTTCATGCACAGCAGGAACAGGGAGTCCCTCCTCAAATGCCTGAGCAACCAGCAAAAACATGCCCAGGTTGTGAATCTTGACTCCTGAAGCATCACATGCCCCATTAGTTGATTCATCTGCCTTGAAGCTTTCTCAGTCCCAAGTTAAGGCCTCTCTTAACTTGAGTGGTCCCAAGTACCACTCTCTTTCCACATGACAATGTTATTCCTTGCACCTTTTACTCCCTCTTGTCTCACCCTGAATCTTCTCACTCTGGAGTTAGGGAGCAGTTGGTTGGGGAGTTTGGATCTGATTTCAGACAGGGGCTGCATGGGAAGCAAGTGGAAAATGAGGACTGGGTGGGCTTCTTTTTGAGCCCTGCACTAGGAAACCATGCTCACCAAAGGGTTATGACTGGCCAGGAAAAGGAGGTAGCAAAAGATTGATAAATGTTACCTGGAATCCAGAAAGTTCCCTGTCAATGTCCAGCCGTGGCTGCAGCCTCTAGGCTATCAGCAGCTGATAAAGCCGATGGGACCTATGCTGAGTGATGGGCAGGAGGCACATGGCCCTGAGCAGTCTCTGTGCTTGTGACAGGAGGTAAAGAACTAGAATGGGATTTCTTTTACAGGTGAAGTAACAGCTGAGGGGGCCTCAAAGGAGCAGAAAAGTCTGGCTCTGTGAGGCACATACCCTCTGACTCATTGCTGGACTAAACCCCAGAAAGACCCTCTAAGGGAAGCTCCAAATGTTGCCAAGTAAGTGTCAGGAAAACAACCAGCCAATTCAATATAACCAGATGTGCTAAATGAGTTCCTTGAAGAAGACAGACCACCCCAGCATCACCTCCCTTCCACAGATACCTGGGGGAAATGTGCACCTCAAGTCGACTGAGAGAGAGCTCCATCTCTCCCTCACTCAATGGCCTCATGCGTTGCCAGCTTCAGAGCTTGTCCTACTTGTCCTGCAGAGAGATTGCATAAGA
This sequence comes from Coracias cyanogaster, assembly GCA_033124195.1. NCBI lineage: Eukaryota > Metazoa > Chordata > Aves > Coraciiformes > Coraciidae > Coracias > Coracias cyanogaster. The sequence continues at coordinate 17,098 of JAVSBS010003167.1, forward strand.
CAATATTTCTTTAAGGCTTCTTTTGCTTTTTTGTCCTTCTCCAGTGTTGAGGGAGGTAAGGGGCAGTGCACACCCTGGCTCCAATTTAGGAGCAAAGGGAAGTTACTCTGGGCTTTCGGACCACACTGGAGCTTCTACTTGGGATCCTGGAAGGGGAAGTGGAGTTTGTAGAAGGTGCTCCAAAGTCTACATCTGTAAGAACACCAATCCTGAGCCTGGCGGAGATCCAGCCTAGATTAATAAGACTGCAATCCTTATTTTATTATCTAGCTCACATGAAACACCTGCAGACCAGCACAAATATGGTGTTCATACGGCTTTCCTCTTGAAATGAAACAGTCATTTATCTTTCTTCTACTTATCTCAGATTTCTAGGGCTGAGTGAAATTCAACATGAAACTGTTTGTATCTTTTCATTCCAGCCAGAAGATGCCTCCTTTATTGGAACAACCACAAAAATATCTCCATGAAGAACATGGATATGAATTTGATGAGATTTTTTCTAAAAAAAGAATCCCACTGTTTATGCTATTTTCCCATTAAATGCATAGACTTAGTTGAAAATTTTCATCTGGACTTTCTGGAATAAAGAAAGCATAGTCTAAAGACATGCTCACCTAGTCTAGTGAGCATAGGAGGATGCTAAAATCCACCTTACCCTTTAAATTCCTGGTGTCTTCCATCTCTAGATGAGGCAACTTTGCAAATCTCTCAAGAGATGTTTGTTCTAGGTCCTTTTCCTTTGCACAACAGCTTGTCTTATCTGTTGTGAGTCTTATGTATAGTGTGAGTTTCTATCTTCTGATGTACCATGTAAAGTCTGTCTTTTGGTCTATATGGCAAGTTTTGCTCTAGAAGGAAAGGGCTCATCCTTCCCACTACTCATGTTTATGGGCTTTTGCTGTTTGACCGTCCAGGAGCAACAGCACGCTGACGTTAAAAAGTGAGATCATGAAAATGCACATGATGAAAACTGCATATCCAAAACTATTCTAAAATATTTGAGAGACTGGAGACCTGCAATGCCTGGGCATGTTCCTCTCATTGCTGCCCAGCGGCTCAATGTGAGCCTCAATGGCTCGTTGCATGAACCTTTTGGTCCCTGTCAGTGTGTCTGTGGCCATTGCTAGTGTAAACATACACCCAAATCCATACATAGGAATGACATCATCATTGGAGAAGTGTTCCCACTCCACATAAATGTTTTTTGTACATGTGTTGTAGAAGATACTGGAGAAAAGGAGTGGAGAGGCACCTGTAAAATGTCTTAATGACTTAACAAAAATGTTCAAAAGTGTTCAAATGTTCAAAAAGTGACTTCTTTTTTCACATTTCCTAGTCCCAGAGTTGGAAAGTCAGGATGCCCCAAAGCACTGTGATCACAGCAGCCCTTGGAAGAGAGAGATGCTTCTCTACCACGTTGTACCCTTTCCATGCCAGCTTGCACTGTGGGACTCAAAAAGGCCTCTAAAGCAAATAAACTGGGAGTAAGGGACTTCCCCACTCTTAATCTTTCAGTTCTAGAGTACAAACACAGCAGAAGCCAAGGGAGTTCTTCCTCCGCCCATCTATCCCTTAACTGCAGACAGATCGTTTATAGTGCTGTGCAGCTCTTCCAAGCTGATTGAAATAACTAGATTCACAGAGACAGGGTATTTCCCTTCCCTCCAGCATTGCTGTAGGAGTCTGTCCCTGCTTGTTACTGGATAAATTTTATAGCCCTGCAAGTTGAGTCAACAGTCTTTACCATGTCTGGAAGAAAACACCCCTGTTGTTTTAGCCCTGGGATCCTCATTCTCACAGCCCTAGGTAATGGGGATTAGCTGTTACTGATGCAAACAGTGCCACTTAAGTTTAGTTTGATCTCATTTCCATCCAGAAAAGAGTTTGAGGGCCTCAGAATTGTGTTGAGGGCCTTCCACCCCATCTTCTTCCATCACTACTTCATAAAATCAAAGCATCTCTTTTAAAATTAGAGCGACTGCACAATCAGAGCAATAGCAGAGTCCCGTTGCTTGCATAAGCCACCTTCCAGAAATTCCCTTCCAGAGGCCAAAGAGGAGTAAACCCATGAAGGTCACTGCCAGTTTGATCCTGGCATATGCTGCACATGCCTCTTCTCTGTTAACTCCAACAAGTGCATTAGCATCCCTTTATAGATGTGCTGCTTGCCTGGAACAGTAGCTCTTCCAAAACCAGGTTGTGGGTTTGTCCCTGCTAGGTGCAGTTAACTGTGTCAAGGAAAACTTTTCTTTCTTGAACCTTGTCTGAATGAATTTAAGGCAGCAACACTCTGTGGCTCAAGGACCTCAGCTGGTTCCTGGTGTCCCAGCACAGGTTAAGATTGGAGTTACTGAGTGAGCTAACAGGATGTCTGATGTAGTGATTTTTCAGGAACATGATGCTTTCTCTGCTTTTAGAAAACTTCAAACCAAGATGAGGCACCTTCCTAGAAAACAAGCTGTAGTTTCAGAATGATGCAGAAACTCTTTCATGAGTTCCTCTGCCCTGCACCATGCAGAAGGTCACACAAGGTTATTATAGTTGTCAGAATGATGCAAAAACTCCTGTGTGAGTTCTTCTGCTGTGCACCATACAGAAGGTCATACAAGATTATTATAATGATTCCGCTGGCCTTAACATCTGTGGAAGTTTGCTGCAGTTCCTTTGAATAGCTAGTCAGTTACTAGGAGATGACTTTTTTTTTTTTTCTCTGTTGGCATGTTATCAGAAGAGATCAGACTAATTGTGCATTTATCTGGAATTACAGTTATGAAGCTGGTCTAATAAGGCAGTAACTCGTATCTTGAGTGATTTATGGCCTGAGCCTGAAAGCCTTCTGAATCTATTGACTCCAGTGGGATTTCCTAAGGCAGTGAGATACAAGGTCATTGCAGAGTTGTGCACCATCGTACTGCTGATACCCTGATGACACGGAACCAGCACCTTCACACCACCACTTGTTTGTTAGAATTTACACAAAACACCAAAAAATGGACCCAGAAGAAATGCAATTTGTGTACTACTTTTTTTGTTCACGTGGCATACATATTTAACAGCTCCCAAAGTCCTCTTCTGCCTTCCCCCCACTGTGGCACCTGGACTACTTGGGAGGAGTTTTAGGTGGCAGTTCTTCATTCTGGACCTTGTACTGTTAAAATTCATTTATCTTCCACAAACAAGAGTAACGAGCTTTTATAGTCCCTATGAAGTAGTTCTAACCTAGGACTCAAAAGACAAAGACTGCTGTTGAATAGTAATGTTTATTTAGCACTTTTAACATTTAAATCTTTCTCCATTTCGATGTGTCTTTCCTTTTGAACTGGAGGCACAAGTTTCTCTATTTGCCTGCAAAACTCTTTTTTTTTTCATCTTGTACTGAATCCCCAGAAAATCCTCAAATATTCTTGCAAAGCTCAAAGATATTAAGGCATTAGCCCCCCTTCCTCCCCATTTAGACCTTTGAAGGCTGGTGTGACTAGAATGATTTCAGAGTTACAGCTCAGAGGCTGAATAAAAAATGAAGGGAAGCATTTTGCAATACTGTAGCCAGTACAATAACTAATTACTTATAGATTTTAGGTCACATTTGAAAAAGACAAATACTGAAATAAATGGATAATCATTTGGAGCTACCACTAACAGTTTGTTTAAATACTTCAGGTTAAATTCAGCTCTGTGTCACAGCCTGCCTCAGTGCATGCTCCAGCTTTGTTCTGGTGCCAGGGACAGCCAAACTGATCCCTTCGCTTGGATCAGAAACTCTTGTAGCTCAGGCTTGTGTGTGCTGCACTGGATGGTTGGTTGGGCCTTTACTGGACCATGTCAGTGGGAAGAGAGTTAACCAGGCAAAGCATGACCAGTTCTGACACCAAGTGAAACAGAAAAAAAATACCCTGAGGGTTTTGAGACCACGATGAGACCACGATGTTTAGCAGAAAAAGGTAAGAAATGTGTCAGCAGATTCGTGGTGATATTATCTCATTCTGCGAACAACAGAAGACTTCAGAACATCTCAGACAGAATAACTTCTTAGCTGTGAGCCAAATGAAATTGCCTTTTTAACATCTGCAACTAGAATCTTCAATTATTTTTCTAAAGCAAGGTGTGTTATGGATGCATTCAGCATAAACTTCAGACTTTGGAAGCCTGGAGAACTGGCTTTTAGTTAGTAAACATTTTGCTCTTCAACATCTCTATGCTCATGAGTGAAGCCTTGAATTGCACATGACTTCTGTTGAGGTTCTGAAAATTGCATTCAGCCTCTCATTGAACCTCACTGGTAACCTGCAGCTTCTCCTCCATATAATTTTTCTGTGGTTTGACAGTAACGCCCACATCAAGACATGGGAATGATTACATAAATACTCTTTATTTATTAGGACACATAGATCCTCCATGATCTAAAGCTCTGATGCTGGGAAATCTGCACCTCACTGCAAAGCTGAGCTTTCCAGATCCAACAGTTCATGGAAGAGGTAGGTGTTGGCAGGGGCCAAATATCTCCACACCATGGGTCTGGGAAGCCAGCAGTGTGGGTGCCTGCCTGTGCAGCGGCCTGGGAGGGGCAACAGGCATCTCTTCACCTCCCAAAGGATAGCAAAGGGGAAATTGCACTCCATCTACTTCCATGTGGATTTTGGTAAATCCTTCCAGCCACAGCAAGTATCCCATTGTCTCTGTCTGCTCCCTGTTCCTTCATGGTTGACAGAAAGCCCAGTTTTCTCCCCAGAAGAAGTCCTAGCTTGCTGCCAGACAGCCTCTATGAAATGTTCATCTTCTCGGAAAAGCAGAGAGAACAGTGTTGGATATGTTGGAAATGGTGTTCCTAGGCTCTGGAGAAGATTTGTGTCCTCAAGGGTCTTGCTAACTTACCTCAGAAATATGTAAGTCACCGAGACAAGGGGACAAACTACTCAACCCCCTCAATTCTGTCCATCCCAAATCTCTTCAGATCATGAGGAGTGGTCAGGGACAGGGATGGGAGCATCTGGAAATAACAGCATTCCTAAGGGAAAGTATTCCTTTTTAATTAATTGTATCCCTTTTATCCATGACAGTGTAATTGCATTTTGCTTAACTAAATCTTTTTAATTGGTGCTGGGAGTGAATGATAAGCAAAGTTGTACAATTCCTTGTTAGCTGTTACAGATAGCTATTGTAGGGCAGTGTAGGACAGCTAGTGGGGAGGCTTAAAAGCTGGGGCTGAGGAGCACTGAGCTGGGTATTTGGGGAGGGACGTGGCATGGGCATGTAAGCCAGCCTCTACATCTCAGGGCTACCCATTTTTGTAGACCTAAGAGGCTTTTTTGTCACTCACTGACTATCCTACAGTGACTGGCACTCTTCCTGTCCCAATGAACCTTTCCTTGGACTGGAGAAGTGGACATGTGGGGCACAAGTGCTCTCCAAACCTGCTTACCTGGTGGTCCCGGTGCTGGGTTTCAAGCTCCAAGTGCCACTGCTGTGACTTGTGTCCTGCCCTCACCATAGTGAGTCTGGGGGTGAGCCATGCAGCTGTCCCTCCTCTGTCTCCCTCTAATATGCTGGTGAAATCTGGAGTTTTGCCATAAAAAGGAATGTTCTAGCTATTACAAGTGGAGAGAAATACCTGTAAAACTGTTCCAAACACCTGGCAGTCTTCCATAAACCAGTAGGCACAAGAGACTGAATTGCAAAGATATTTTCCTCTCTTTTCAAAATCCCTTTTTGGGGGAACCGCTTGACCACAGCTGGAGCTACCGAAGACTAGGAAACCTCCATAACCCGCCTCGGCCCCTTAGACCCAGCACCCTGCTCCCGCATCTCGCTGTGTCGGTCCGTTGAACAGAATAAACCAGGTCTGTGGCCTTCCTTGTGACAAAAGTGGGGTATCACCGGGACCCTCCGGCCATAGCCGCCCGCCTGCTCCTGGAATGCGCAGGAGCCTCGGTTCTCCATGGCAGAAAGCGGCAGGAAAGAGGGATGCGCTGCTTGAACGGCAGGAGCAGTGGCAGTGGCAGGGACAGGGACGGAGACAGGAAAAGGGGCAGGGACAGGCATAGGGGCAGGGACAGGAACAGGGACAGGAACAGGGGCAGCAACAGGGACAGGGACAGGGGCAGGGACAGGGACAGGAACAGGGGCAGGGACAGGCATAGGGGCAGGGACAGGAACAGGGGCAGGGGCAGGAACAGGGACAGGGGTAGGGTTAGGGGCTGGGGCAGGGATATGTGCAGGGGTATGGGCAGGGGTATGGGCAGGAGCAGGGGTATGGGCAGGGGTATGGGCAGGAGCAGGGGTATGGGCAGGGGCAGCCCCCAGCCGAGCCGAGCCGCTCCAGCAGCCGCCGAGCGGTTGCGGCCCTTGAGCTCCCCTTCGTGTCGGGAAGGAGCATTTCAGCAGATCCACGTCTCCCGCGGCCGTGAGCATGGCAGGCTGTGTCAGGTGAGAAGCTGCCACAGATACCTGTCATTTGAACGAAAAGTGTGGAATTTCTGAATCTGCTGAAGCTGGACTTCAGCTTTTTGTTTCTGGCACCCGGGCTCCTGGCTCTCAAGGGAAGCCAGCCTGCAGCCTCCACACTCCTTCAGCTCATCTACCTCTCATGGGAACTGGGAAGAATGTCTTCCTGCTTTAATGGCATTAGTGACTTTCTGGTTTGGGCAGGAGAGGATGAGATGAAAATTGTGCTGCCACCACCTAGCATCCTCTGCTGCTTATTCACAGCTGGACAGTACTTCTCCAGTAAGATCCACAAGGACTGACACAGTCAGGGGGTGTGAAATCATGGGCACACAACTTGGCCATGGTGGTCCCCTCCAATGGATGCTATTACTTGCATGTGGCACACCTCACACTGGGCTCTGTTCTTCTTACAACTCAGACACGCTCTGCTTTGGCAGGCAGAAATGGTTGTGTTTTTAATTCTTGGGTGAGCTTTGTGCCCACAAATCTCTTCCAAGCTGGCTGGGCTTCCTACTCTGGATCAGGTATGCAGAGTGTTTTTATGAAGGCAATGTTTGTTTTTCTGCCAAGCTCTGATTTTGCCAGCATGGTAATATTAACACCAGTCCTAGTCCTGGGCCTCCTGTTTCCTTTCCCAGACCAGAATGAACTGTACTGGTGTGGGCACTTCTGTGTTCCTGCATTTTCACTGAATGGAGGGAGATATGCCCGTGCTGCCAGGCAGGCTCTTTTTTGGCCCATTCTCCCTTAGCAGTGCCATTCCCAGTCCCTGCAGCCATCACCCTGGCTGTGTACCTGCTTGAGCCACCTTGAGCCCCTCCCTAGGGCTGTGCTGCAGCATGGCCACAGCCATGGTGTCACCAAGCTTAGACACAGGCACTCCCTCCATCACCTGGATCCTCCTTCCTCTTTCAGTTCCTGCAGCATAAGTGCCATTCTGTGTACTTGGCACTGAACTCTTCAGTGTCAGCATGGGCTTTCCTGGACTGCTAGGAAATCCCTCTGACTCCAGATTTTTAGATCTGCCCTGCAAGGCAAAGAAGGCATAAACCTGTTGGAGCCACTCCAGAGGAGGGCCACAAAGATGATCAGCGGGCTGGAGCACCTCTCCTGTGAAGAAAGACTGAGGGAGTTGGGCTTGTTCAGCCTGGGAAAGAGGAAGCTCTGGGGAGACCTGATTGGGGCCTATAAGAAAGATGGGAGAGACTTCCTAGCAAGGCCTGTTGTGACAGGACAAGGGTTAATGGTTGTAAAGTAAAAGAGGGTAGATTCAGACAAGAGATAATTAAGAAATTTTTTACGATGACGGTGTTGAGACACTGTTGCAGGTTGCCCAGAGAGGGGTCGATGCCCCATCCCTGGAGCTGTGCCAGGCCAGGCTGGCTGGGGCCCAGAGCAGCCTGCTCTGGCTGAGGTGTCCCCACTTGCTGCGGGGGAGTTGGAATAGATGACCTTTAAAGGTCCTTTCTGACCCAAAACATTATATGATTCTATGGTAAATGACAGGAAAGTAGGTTAAGCACATCACGATCTGGTTTCTGGACACATTTTTGGACAGTAGTTTGGGTTCAACCTGTTCCTGCTCCACTTAGGAGCAGTGGGGATGGGCTATGGTGTCCTTTGCCCCAGGCATGCAGATCTAACTCTTGACATTAATCCTGGCACAACTGCCTTTTTCTGAATGCTCGTTCTCCAAAAACAATATTTATGGGAATTTAAGTCCAGCCAAAGGGTCATCACAGACCACATGGTGACTTTCCATTTGGTGGAAATTTTACCTGATAAAAAAATCAAATGTTTCAGCATTTAGCCTGAAAAGTGGTGAGGAATCAAGACAAGATACAGCTTGTAAATCCTTTATTTCCTAACAATGAAATTACTTTCTTGACATATTGCCACACACACATAAAAAAAAGATGAAGGGAACCCACACAGTTTCAGCACTGTCTATGGGAGCCCTGTGGAAAGTTGGGTAAACCCAAGTGCTGGTACTCAACATGCTGTTAGTGCTGGTGGGGCTCCCCAGCAGAATAGAAAGCTTTTGTCTCTTTTACAGATGAGCCACTGTCAACTTCCATCAGCTTTGACATAGCTGCCATTCATCAGGTTTCATCCATGGTCTGTGGTAGGTGCTCCTTGCCTCCTCTAAACCAGAGCCAGGAATGAAAGGTGTCTCTTAATTTTCCTGATGTTAAAGGCATCAGAGTAGATACTGGAAAACTCTTGAGGTTTTCCAGACTTATTTCCTGAGGCCCCATAACAAACACTTCCTCTGGTTCAAAATGGTGATGAGCTTTATTACAGACTGCACTTTCACACCCTGCATAGCGCTGAATATTCTCACTCACGTTGGCCCTGGATGCCCCATTGCCTGCTGCTCTTACCAGCACTGCTTGATTTTTCCACTTACATCTGGATTTCTAAGAACAAAAAAAAATTTCCAAGCTGTGTACACAAATGCAGTTGTGACTAACATTAAAGCAGAGATGTGGGGTCACTTGCTCATATTTCTGCAAATCAAGCAGGTTGTTGCAATGTACCCAGCTACATGGACGCAGGCTGCTTGTCACCTGCTGAACGCCACATGCTGGTAAAAAAGGGGATACTCAGGCCTTAAGAAAGAGAAGCCTTTCATTTATAGTCTCAGACACATATAAGACTTTCAGTTAAGGTAGAAGCCTTTGGTTTAACGTCCGTATTTCACTCTGGAAGTTTAAATAGCTGACACTTTCTCATTATTTCTTTCATTCATTGACACTTTGCTTTACAGGAGCATCTAATTTCTAAAGGTATAAAATGCTTAGCTTCATACAGCAGGTAAGGTAAGGGGTATTGCTCTTGGGGACAGGTTAGGAAACACTGACAGAGATGGCAGCAGACTTGGTAAAGGTCAAAAACAAGGTCTGTGCTAAATCAAGATAGGATGGCACCTAGGTCCCAGGCATTTATTTTTGCACTTTAATCTGTGATCAGCATAATTTCTGGATAACATTTATAATCGCATGCCAGAGAGACCATCTGATGATTTCTGAGTATCTGCTGTCCTGAGTGTGTGCATTTCACTGGGAGTTTTAGGCTCAGATTCACAACTGTGCTGTGATGAAGATGGACTGGCCAGCTCAGCTGCAGTAACTGTCCATTCCTGCATGCTGATCCTGCTCTCTCTTAGTGCAGTAAGCTAAAGTTGACCATACCTCCTCCTTTGTGGACTGAGAGCTCATACACATGTGAGCTACTGCAGGTGAGCTGATGTCAGGTAACTGGAAAAGCTGTGAACTGGTTTACACGCCTGAACTCCAGTTGTTTTGTGATCTCAGGGATGTTTCAGGTTATTTGTGGGTCTTGCAACTGTTATCAAATTTTTGAAAATTCAGCTTTCTGTGTCATTATTTTTATGACCTAGTAAAGAGACTATAAGCACAGTCTGATGAAATTGTGTTCGCATTAGGAAGAAGAGCCTCATAGAGAGTAGAAGCGAGTAGCGGCTCCCTGGGCAGCCTCTGAGTCCCATCAAAGGCACTCCACTCCAGCGTCTTCACTGTGGGAGCAGTTGTTCACACCCCAGTCTTGCTTTGAACACTGGTAAATTGAATGTTCATTCCCACGGCAAGCCACGTTATCAAGCCAAATTTGTCCAGTGCCTTTGGAAGATGAATTAAACAAACAAAAAACTGTTAGACAAAAGAAAGAGGACTATACATTTTTTTTCTAAAGAGACCCATGTAGATAGCAGGCGTGTGTTGGATTACACAGTTGGCTTGTTGAAAATCAAGCCTTTGGGCACAGTTCAAGCAGCACTTGACATGCAGCACCCTCATCCCAAGGGTAATGTGCTGGCCCTTTGCTTTCTAGGTGTGTGGAAGGCTGTTGTAGACTCACCTGCTGTGGCTGTGAAGGTGGAGACCGCACTGGTGTATCCCAGCATTCGGCAGACCACAGTGGCATCTTTGATGTCCCAGTCATCATCACATATTGTTCCCCAGGACCCTTGGTGAAAAATTTCCACGCGGCCCCTCCTGCCGCCTCCCGCAATTCGTATTATTGTACTGAAGGTGCCTGACGTTTCGGAGGAGGAGAAAATAACTCTATTGGTCATACAGGCATAAGGAAAAAAACACATTGAAAGACAGAAGCAGCAACTGCCCAGACTGGACAAAAGTTCCCATCTCCATGGCTGTAGCCAGAGTGGGATGAGAAGCTACTAGTAGCTTAAGTCTGAACAAGTCAAGGCCCTCTCCTGAGTCTGGAGAGAGCTCTGAGCTGTAGCTGAGCTGCAGCTCAGACCACAGACCTCTTGGTTTTGTTATCTGTCCTGGGGGTTAACCAGTATGCACAGTGGTGGAAGTTGGTCCTGATCTCAGATAGCTTCAATACCAGAAGCAAGTGAAAGAAGAAGAAATAAAAGTCCAATACCTTCTCCCTTTTCACCTTTACTCCCTTTCGTTCCTGGGGAACCTGTTCCAAATTTAAAAAGCAAATATTTAACAGCTGTTTGGGGTAAAATCCAGTTATTGACTTTTTTTTAATAAATAGGTGAGTCAGAGATATGAGGGCTCCATCCCCTTGTGGCATGGACCTCCTGAAGTGAGTAAGGGTATGTAAAAGAAACATGGCAAGAAAAGTAGGATAACATACAGCAAAGTCTTCCTAATGTGTGACTCAAGAAAAGTGCCACTTGCAAAATCCCATCCACTCACTTAGGGAAAATGTATTTTATTCCCACTACTACCTGTGAAATGATGTCTCTGATAGCCTTTGAGCTCTCCAGAAACAGTCATGGTATGTCCCAAAGTACTTACAGAAAGGTCTACATCATAGGGTTTGCTTTCCAGGTGCTGCCATGGAACAGTGGAAAGCTGCTCCCAACAGTCCTCCACATTTCTGTGTAGCATCCTGGTCTTGAGAGCAAGGGGGTTTAAAAAACCCCAGTGAACTCTTCCCCCAAAAGCTACCTCCACAAGGTACACATTGTTGCCTCCTTCTGCAGACCAAGAGATGAGACCCATCCAGAGAGCAGTGCCTAACCTAGGGTCATCCCAGTTACATGTTTCCCCTCCTCCAGAAGAGGAGTGCATGGAGGAACCCCACATAGGCTCTGGTTTCTTTTATTTCTGAGGGCTCTCCTATTGTTCTCTGTGAACAATTAAAACAAAAAGCACCTGGAGCACTGGTTGCTTCCCATAGCCTGTTGTAACTACTGTCTTGTTTTTTTTTTACTACAGGTCTTAGGGTTTTTGGAAGCTTTCTGTGATTGGAAGGAAGGGGGGTAAGGATGGGGAGTAGCTGTAGTATTGGCCTGTGATGTACAATCCCAAACCCAAACGCATCATCAGCTCTGCAGACCCTATGGCAAACAGCCTTACCAGAGTATCCACGGTCTCCTTTGGCTCCTTTTACTCCTGGTTCTCCTTTTGGACCCTGACTGCCATAATCACCTTTGCTTCCTTTTAGACCAGGTGAGCCTGGGATGCCTGAGTGGAAAGCAAGAAAACCATTGCCTTTATTCTTTCCCAAGGAATGAATGTAATGAGCACTTCATTTTGATGCAGAGAAGTGGAACGTGGCATTTAAAGTACTTTGCATCCTCAGAGTAAGTCATATTGTCAAACAAGGGTTTACCTGCTAGCCCCTGGTCTCCCTTTGTTCCCTTTTGCCCTGGAGGACCTAAAATCATCAAAACAAACAAACAAACATACATTTAGAAGATATATTTATAAATTTGTAAAAGCTTATGCAAACTACCATTTATGATGGATTTCAACTCATCTAGTTCAGCGGTCTATATTATAGGCATCTATTGATGAAGCGAGTGCCTTATTTCCCATTATATTCAGTAGATCGGCTTCTGGTCATTTATTTCATATCCTAAACTCCACTGATGGGATAGAGACCTTCCCTCCAGGTAGATCTCCTCTGACTGTATAGAGAGCCTAGACATGTGCATCAGACATATGCAAGCACATAATGGTAGGCCAGGTGACTCCCATGCCTATCATCCAGGTATCAATAAATGCAGAAGTGTGCAGCACTTGGACCTTTGTCACCTCCTGATGCAGATGAGATGCATGCACTATATAAACTCAGAGCTAAAAAGGTTGATTCAAGAGAAATACCAGAATAGGCTTCTACTGCAGAATACCACTCTGTCATTTGGGTGCCTGGGACAGAGAGGTGACCTTCTTCAGATAGAAGGTCAAAGAAAAGGCCTAGGTTATGTGCTCTAAGTTGACCTCTGAAGATACCTTATCCTGCAGTGCTACAGAGGAGGCCAGGATGGACGCTTGCTAGTGAATACCCTTCCCCATCTTGTTTACAGCCAGTAAAAATTGTCTTTTGCTCCAGGGTAGGGAGGTTGTTGTTTGGTTCATCTTAAACTGCTGCTCTGTTCGTGCATTTTCTGTTAATATAAAATGCAGGCAACATCATCTCCTCATACATGTTGTAGATGGCTGAAAAAAACCCTCCAGTGAGTAGCTACACCCCAACAGTCTGGCAGAGGCCCAGGCCCACCATGGCATTCTGGGATGCATTGGAGATTCGAGAACAGGACTCAACAAATTTCCTTGCTGTTGCAGATCCCTTTCCAGTGTCTGCATGATGAGTGTTGTTGACCTCAGCCTGTTTTATTCTCCTTTACCTGTTACTCCACTGTCTCCCTTTTCACCTTTGAGTCCTGCATTGCCTGGAAGTCCTAAAATTAAAAATAAATCAGTAAGGCCAAAGCCATCACAAAAAGTGAGGCCAGAGTAGGAGGTCAGTGAGTTACAGGTTCGAGTAGCATGGTACCTGGAGGACCAGGGAACCCGAGGTTCCCCTTCTCCCCTTTCTGACCAGGTCTGCCTTCGGGGCCAGGAATTCCCATAGGTCCACGTAGTCCAGTTTCCCCTTAATGTTGAGCAAAAGCAGAACATGTGAAATGCAACACAACATATGAAGGAGAAAAAAGAAAGGTAACTCAGTCATGAGCCCCTGCACTGTGCAGATTGAGTTGGCCCTATGAAGGTAAAACAAATGCTGGGTCTCTCCAAATTGCAATCCTGCCCTGGCAGTGCTGAGTCTGGAGTGAAAGGCTGTATGGACCCAGGACCTCACAGACTGTCAGCCTTGAGAGGCACAAGTGCCTTCCTAAAAGAGCAGCAAATTCCTGCCCTTGTGTGTGCACACGTCAGGAAGGAGGACATGGCCCTCCACAGTACAGGACCCTTCTTCCACCCTCATTCTCCTGCACAGCAAGGGGGGGTCCAAATGAGACAGCTGAAGCTGTGGGATGGGCTTGCACAACTTTGGCATGGTTTCTTCATTTAATCATCATCTTTTCTTATCCATACTGGAATCTAGCCTGGCTGCATTTTTTGGTGTCATGAATCACTATCTAAAAGAGATCAGTCTCCTATCTCTAGAAGAAACAGCACCATCTGTACTGCTTACCTTTCTCTCCTTTCTGCCCAGGTCGTCCAGGCTCCCCCACGCTACCTGTAACAGCATCCTAGCATTAGAGCTAACAAGCCTTAGCCAAACACTTCAGCTAGAACTGCCCTCCACCACAGCATGCATGTGCTGATGGTGGGTTGCACTGTGTCCTCTGCACTTACCGTTGAAACCTGGCAGCCCTGGGGCTCCCTGCCATCCCTGAGGACCCATGAGTCCATGGGGCCCAGGGTCTCCCTTCTCACCCATTTTGCCTTTCTGTCCTTGGACACCTACGAAACAGCAGAGCACACATACATAAATTTAAAAAATCAGATTAATTGTCTCTGTGGCCAGTGGAGCACTTCCATCTAGCTGCATCAGTAGCAAAGTTTGGTCTCACACCTGCATTTACCATTCAGTGGCATTCCCATAAAGCTGCAGAAGGACAGGGCTGGATGGCACCTCAAGAGCCAGTCTGAGCCACTGCTGGCTCTGCCAGACTCCCTGGCCAGATGTTTGCCTGAGCTGCTGTGGTGCCATGACACCTTGACAGTCTATTCCCCAAAATACCTCTACCACTGAAATGTTTTATTCTCTAGTTAAATATCCTTTGCTGCAGTCTGAACCCTTCCCTTCTCCTAGACACAGTGGAGATGGAGAACAGCGCACTCCTTACACAGAATTGCCACATCTCCCCTTAGCCTTCTCTTCTCTGAACAGGGGATCAGCATGCTCCAAAAAAGCTGAATTACTTGAAAGTGTCTCATTTAAAGACTGACATCTCCTTCATCTTTCTGCTCCAGAATTATCCCAAAGTCCTCATCTTTCAGTATTCCTCCTACTTTTACTGTTCTCTTCTGGAGCAAGTTGTGCTAATGGGTGCACTGGAGCATGTGGGATCTGGTGGAAGAACTGAGGAAGCTCTAATCAACCTGTCCAACTCTCCTCCCTGGTCGGTACCACACATATCTGCTTTCTTTTGCTGTTCTGATTTCAGCCTTTCCTCTCTGGGTGCAGCCCATGTGAGACCATCAGGAGATGCCCACTAATGCATCAGGAACATGGTGCACTTAAGGTGTATAAAAATCAGACTTATATAAGATATAAAGTTCTCAGAAATATATTTGATTAAAGTGAGGACTAACATCCACATGCTTGTGCACAGAAATTATATTGTATTATTCTACACCATGAAAATCCTACTGCAAACATTGCTGCTTTAATCTGGGATAGCCTGATAATTGAATACCTGCGGCTTTCATTAGACAAAGGTCGCTCTATAAAGAGATTTCCATGGTGCAGAGTCAACATTTTGCTCATCTCCTTCACCCACTCCTCCTCTGGGAGCTTTGCTAGAGCATGACATGAAACGAAATCCCTTCAGATCAGGTCGAGTGTCCTGTTCATCCAGCTCCCTCATTGACAGGCAAGCCACACTCAGGGCTGCCTGGATTTCTACATCTGACCTGGACAGACATCTTCTCGTGTTTTAAGTAGAATGGGCTTAAACAGGAATACATGAGAGATTCTTAAAAATGTTGAGATAGTGAAGAAGTTTTACCTGGAAGCCCCATCTCTCCTTTTTGTCCTCTCACTCCTGGTGCACCACTTGGGCCAGCTGGACCAGGATCTCCTTTGCTCCCCTTTGCACCTTGCAGTCCAGGTAAGCCTGCAAGGACAACACCACTTTTCTCATGCTTCAGTAAATGTCATGTACAGTGAAAGCCAGCAGCAGGCCATGTGGCTCACCAGCAAGCATGAGCCAAACTCTGCTCTACATCATGGCTCACCATGATCAGTGCACGTTGACTTCTAAACTAACATTTTTGCAGCTAAGTTTTGCTTTTCTTCACATTAGTTTTACATAGGCTTATTCCCTTTGACTCCAATGACATTCCTACTGAATTACACTTTGACTGAGGACAAGATTGCCCATAAAATAATCCATAAAGCCACTTTATGTTCATCCACAGAAGTAATTCAGGTGTCAGAAAAGCCTTACCTTGGATTCCTTGGTCCCCCTTTGCTCCCGGTGGTCCCTGTAGCCCTGAGATGTAAAATACATTTATCAGCTGACACACATCATCTATTCACTGTAATGGCTAAGAAGAAGAGATGGATTTTTTAATAATCCTTTGTACATGCACCTTTGGTCACCACTGAGGCCAATCTTCAGCTGGCAGGGACAAGAACAACCACTTGAATGAAGTCCATGGAGCTCAGCTGAGTGTGTGGCTGGGCAGGGGCCAGTTGTCCTCCAGCCAAGCCCAGCTCGTGGGGACCTTAGGGGAGATCTTTCCTGAAAATGCACTAAACTATTGGGGTCTGATGTATAATAATGGTGCTTGGCAGGAGGTATTGTTTTAATGTTGTAAATGAAGCCAGAAAGACATGAAAACATGATTTTTCAAAAATGTATGCATTTTTTTCTTTTACAGAAAAGCTCATCAGTGTAGCCAAGAACTAAGGATGGATGAGATACAGACCTGACCTCACAAGGGTTGCATCTTAGATCATCATCAAAGGATCATAGAAACTCTGGTTTCTCTGGATATCATCTAGTCCAATCTCTGCTCAAAGTGGAGCCAACATTAAGTCAGGACTTGCTACATCCTCACAATGTGGAGACAGATGTCTCCTGCAACGGGTGTAGTTCTACTAAAAAGACCCGGGTACCCAGGGCAGCAGCCTGTGTGTGGCTGTGGAGGGGACAACTTGCACTCATTCCTGAGTCTGTTTGGTCATTTTGCCAGGGAAGGGGTGGGCAAGATCCCAAATCTGTCACTGTTACATGCGCTGTTCAGATGGGGCCCTATAGAACAGGGGTTGAGGTCTTGAGTTGTCCTGGAGTGAGCTGGACAGCAGGACTTGCTATGTCTGGGGTATAAAGCCCAGCTATCCACTAGTCATGGGATGTCTTACTGGTCTTCTCTTGTCTCACATGGAGATTTGAGATGGTTATCGCAGGTAATGATCAGGTACATTTCCTCCATCACCTCTGAGCTTTTCTGGTGGGGTAGCAGTGAAGAGGCAGAGACAAAATTCTCTTCCATGGTGGCCATTGACCTCTGTGGGAGTGCTCAGGTGAGCCAAGGCTCCTGGGAGATCAGTCAAAAGGTGTAGCAGGTCTTCTCATGGCGAGGACATTGGGTATCTACACATTGGGTAGGATCTGGATCTAGAGACTGAAATCCCAAACCTTCACTTCAGACCTTTTAGATGGAAAAAAGGGAAAAGAGGAAAAATTGCTTACAGCTCATTTACCAACGTACCTGGTGGACCACGATCTCCTTTGCGTCCAGAAAGCCCTGAAATAAATATTTCATGGATATTTTTCAGTAGTCAACACTCAGTGAGGAACGTATCAGTACAGAGTTGATAGGCTTGAGGTCTTGGCTGAAGATACCACCCTTTTGGAGGGCACCCAGATCCCAAGTCTACGAGTTATGGGAGGGCACAGCAGCCCAGAGCTGCATGTGCAGCTGCAGCAGGATCCAGGGAGGATGCACAGGGCTGTGCTCCAGTTTCTCTAGGCATGTCTAGCTTACCAGCCATGGTGTCTGGAGCCAGTGTCCAGCCCTGAGCACTGGGGCATTACTAACTGACAGGAAGACCAAATCTTGCCGTAGCTATTTGTTCATCTGAACTGGGTTTTTGGCCCAGCTTTGCCAGTGGTGCTGAGGAATCAGGTCTTCCCACTGTACAGCCAGCATGGAGAAATGGAGCCATACCTGCAACCAGAGTGATGTTCTTCATCATCATCATCAGGTTTGCATTGCTGTTTTTAATTATGGTGATTTCCTCTTCTACTCTTCTCCTCCAGTTTTCTTCATGTCCCATGTGCAGCTTGTCAGCAAAGGAGCTTTCCAGAATCTCTTCTGTATAGGTAGTATTTTGGTTTTGGAATTCCAGTATCTCTCTCTGCATCTTAAACACTGAGGAAAGAGAAGGCCCAGGCAGTGAATATTCCCTGCCTGATCTGGCTGGGAAATGCCTGTTTGACAGAGCATCTTCTCAGCACCCATGGAGAGCACCCACTGTTTGACCCAGGGAGGTGGCTTTAATGTGCCAGTCCTTGCTGCAGCTGGGATTGCAACCAGGAGTGCTTTTGCAAATGCAGAGCGCATACTTGGGGTCAGGAAATGGCTTCCTTTAGCATGCAGAGAAGCGTCTGTGCTCCCTCAGAGGTTTCCAATCTGCATGCTCACCCCTGCTCGCCTGTGCCCCCCGAGAGCACCCAACAAAGCTGTCGTTTGATGTCAAGCCCGCAGTAAGATTGCAGCATTACCTTGGTACATCAGCAGCCCCTGGCCAGCCGTCAGCAGCAGCAGGTAGATGCCAAGGGCTGCCCGAGCACAACATGTGGACGGCTTTCTTTGGCTTCGGGGTTCTAAAAACCAACAGAAGTAGGGTAAACATCCTCTCACATCTCTCCCACTACAAATTCTGCTTCCTTCCAGCCATCTCAGGCTTGGCCATAATAAATAAGCACTATATTCCAGTGATGGGGAACCGTAAGGTCCCTCTGTAAGATGGCTGGGTCCTGCAAGGCAAAGTAGGCTGCCTTCCTTCTCACCTGGGCTTTGCTCTGCAGTTCATTTGCCTGTCTTTTCTTTAGACGATTTAACCAGCCCACTTCCATCAAGACTTAATCCAGACTGCAACTTTTGAATGTGGTAGTTCTCCCCTAAGCTTCCCTTTTCCATCACTTTTAGCTGTCTCAGTCTGCTATCCAGAGAGCTGCTCAAAGCACATGCCCTCTCTATCCAGAGCACCACACACATGTGATTCCAAGAGTGATGCATGTATGCATCAAAACAAATTAAAAATTAATAATAAACTGAACTTCAGAACAAATGAAAACAAGTTGTAACATTTAAAACAAATCATCACTAGCTCGTGTAAAAGAAATAAACTCCTTTGTCTAATTTTGGCCTTTAGGGAGAAAAAGAAATGTTTCAGAAGCATTAATAATTACTTCAGACATTCAGTAAGTTACCCTTAATTGAGTTTTTTTCAAAGTAATGTAATCAGGAGTTTAAAGTCTCAGTTTTAAAAGAGTACAATGATTTAATTAGTTTTACAATAGAATGGTTTAGTCAGCAATAAAGTATTTATATTCAGCAAAAAATGAATAAACTTACATTTCCAATGATTGCAGTATCTTAACTATTAAGACATGAAAGTTTTACTCAGTGAAATTAGGCATTTTCTAAAACAGGAGAAGAACTATTTCTGATGCTCAGCATTGGCTTTTGGCTAGAAAGGACATTTTCACATACTTGTCTTTCTGAATGATACATAACTTACTAGCAAAATCACTGTAAAAAATACCTAATATGCAGTATAAATAAAATATTTCATTTTTATGTGCTGCTTACTTCATAGACCAAATAAAATCTGTATCAATCCATTTAATAAAAAAGTAACTTTACCACTTATCTGAAAGGTTGTGGTAGCAGCTGAGGCAAATCCAATCTTGTCTGAAATACTGCAAGTGCTCATATCACTCAAATTTCAGTCTTCTCCGTATCTGTCATTAATTTTCATGACAAACTTCTTGTGACTAGCCTAAAGCCTTATCAGATTACGGACAATAAAGAACTGAAGGGACTTCCTATCTGCCTTCTGATTTGATATGCTTTCTGATATGCTTTTCCTATCTTCTCAGTTTTTATAGACTTGTGAGAACTCTGATGTGGTAATTCAAACAGTTCCTCAAAAAATCCCACAGCTAAGATGTTCAGCTACTCTTGTGTGCTCACTTGGGGACACCATGTCCACTGAGCCTTGGGCGGGATCTTGCAAGAGGTTCTACTGTGAATTATTCAATATCTTTACACTTCAGCAGGATTGGACATGAGGTGGCCATTTGGCTCCTAACACAAGTAAACCTCCTCATGTAGCCAAGAAGATCACCAGTTCATCATTAGCTTGGAGATCCATCTCCTGGGAGGGGAGGTGAAGCACTGTGTGGTAGTGAAAAACACATTAACTTGTACCAAGATGAAAGCTTAGTGATCGTGCATGACTGAAGTGCAAGGAGGAAAACAATTGGGAGGAGTTGTAAAGACAAATGAATAATGAGGGATGCTGAAGCCCAAATGGGTAATGGAGAAGAGACAATTGCAGCCTCCTTGCCAAGGCTCTCTCCAGCCCCTGCTTCCTCCCTGACTCATTTTCCACACCCACAGACACAATTCCTACCACCTCACCACTTCTTTGCTCATGTCCTGTAAAACCCATACTGCATACCACGCCATGGCATTTGGTGTTTTGGCATCTCCATTTGCACTGGGATTGATTTCGATTCTGCAAAGTGAAGTGACTCACCCAAGCTTGAGGGTGAGAGCCACTGGTAAGCGCTGGGCAGAGCCCTCCGCGCCCACACTGCTGCTGCCGCCACGTGCTGCCCTTTTCGTGCAGGGCTGTCCCCGTGACATGGTCTTCTCCTAGGCTGCATGTCCATGCTCGTCTGCAGGGCTGCTGGGTCCTCGCTGCTTTGCGTGGCCATGGAATAAAGTGTGGGGTAAGCTTCAGGTAGACATGAGCTGGAAATCCACACCCTGATGGCCTAGTGCAGAATGAAGCCCTCTGTTCTGCACCTGATGTGTACATCTCTTGATAGGTTAAACCAAAAATATGTGGGGATTTTTAAATCCACTTCTGCATTCTCTCTTCAAGTATGCTTGTGCAGCTGTGACCTGGTTTGCCACTAGGAGGGATGAAGAGGAATCCTCCATTATTGTATGTGCTGCTACACACTGAGTAGGAATTGGGATAATTTACTTTACTGTGAAAGGCTCAGATTGAACTAGGGTGGTTTGAAAGCCACTGATTGGCTGAGCCATAATAACTACCTTTGCATCCCCTCCCTTCATGGCATCATCTCCCCACTGGAGCAAGGGCTTATATCAAGCCCATTTCTGATGGTCTAGGTGGTTCATACGACTACTCTATGCAAGCCTGATGCCACCTACTCTTGCTGGGCCAGGTGATGAGCTGGATATGGCTGCACTTGCATTGCCAAGTGGATATTTATAGGGATGGATGTGATTCAGGTGCACACAGAAAGCAGAGTTACGGCAGAGAGGATCTTAACACTTCTAGGTAAATTCATTGTACTTAAAAAGTATTTAAAAATAAGCTTGTAGATGCAGTTTTCAAAAGTCCTTCTAAAATGCAAAAGATGCAATGAGATCTTTGTGCCCTTCCCTGAGAAAGAAGTTCAGGGGTATATTTTTCCACCTCTCATGGTCTTTCTCGATGGCCCAAGTGGCATGGATGCAAAAAGCAGAGGTGGACACCCTCAACTTTGACATTTCTTCTCCATAATGCTTCAGAATTCAAAGCCCAGCTCTCCACTTAACTATTTTGGGAAGGTTAATAGCAAAGCCATGATCCCACCTG
The DNA here is from genome assembly GCA_033124195.1 of Coracias cyanogaster. NCBI lineage: Eukaryota > Metazoa > Chordata > Aves > Coraciiformes > Coraciidae > Coracias > Coracias cyanogaster. Next base: position 38,365 of record JAVSBS010003167.1, read on the forward strand.
ACTTTGCTCACCAGCTGTGGTTGCCTAACCAGCGGGTCAAACTTATTCTCCCCTTGTTTCTAGTTGATATATCTCTGCGCAGCTCTGCATGCTGCCACATTCCCATCAGTCAGGTGAGCATCTGGCTGCCTGGGAGCATCGAAGTGTGTTTCCATCTGGATGCCAGCCGCTGCAAACAGGCAGCAGAATTCCCTGTGTACGTGGCACCAGGGGCCTCAGCCATGCCACAGACGTCAGAGATCATGTACTGACATGCTCGCTCAGCCTTTGTGTGTGCTCTCTGCCCCCTCTGCTTTCTGCTTTCATTTCTCGATGCACCATCACTGGCTGCAGCAATAGATGGACTCTGATTGTGCAATTTGGGTTACTAAATCAGTAAAGAAAAAAAGAAAAGAAACTGCTGATTCAGTGCAGTCTTCCAAGGTTGAGGGTTTGCTGAAACAATGGGATTATTAATAGAATAGCAGTTCCCAGCACATTTTGGGGCATGTCTGCTGGGCCATCAGCCTCACCCTCCAGACCCTCTGCTAGGAAGCCCTGGTCCCTCTTCTTCCTCCTGTTCATCCTGCTTCCCCTGAAATGCTTTGCTGACATCTCAGGGATGAGCCTGAATTACTCCTGCTCATCCCTTCCCTTTCTATGCTCTGACATCACTGGCTTGTACTGGGCAGAAGATGCTCCTCACACTTTTATTACAAAGCTGCACCAGATCTGAACCAAATTTTATAAACAGACTGCAGTCAGCTTGAACTCACAGGCCTGGAGGTAACTGCTGATGGAGGGAAAGGAAGTGTCTGGTCACTGGCCATCCCCGCTACCTTTCTCATCTCTGTTCACCACTGTTGTAAGATGCAGGCATTTGCCACCACCAAAGGCTCGTGGCAGAGCAAAGAGACATAACACCAAACTCCGGTCTGGTATTAGCTAAACACGATGGTTCCTGTCAGTGATACTGCCAGGGAGCTTGGACAAATGTTAGCCTCCTCAGGATATGCATTTCTCCTTAAAAAGCTGAATTTGTGATTTTTTAAACTGTTGTTTTATTATTTTTTTTTCCCAAATGGGAAGATATCTTAGCTTAGAAGTGCTTCTCCATTTATCTACAAGATGGTAATTTTTCCAAATTAACCTGTCTGACTGCAGACAGTCTTAGTCATAAATGGGCAGAATGATGCTCCAACAATGAGGAAGAGAAGAAGTGACAGCACAAACAGGCCCCAAGTTGTGTAAGTTGGGGCAGCAACCTCCACCATTTCTCTGGTTGCATCTAGACTGAAGTGAGAGTGGCAGCCAGAAAAGGTGACAATATACCCCTTATCCCAACATCCACAGTCATGTTTCTGCGGATGGGCTTCAAAAAACCAAAAAGTAGTCCTGTCCACAGACTACACGGCTCTCCCTCAGAAACAAGCAGCCGTGGTTTGAGCTAGGACGCAGCCCATAGATGCAGTCCACAAAGCCATCAGTGACCAGAGCTGTACAATTGCCTTTGCAGTGGTAGGTTTGTCTGAAAACTTGCTTGGTTGTTTGTTTGTTTTGTTTTGTTTTTCCCTGTTTTCCCTGATTTTTCAGTCTTTTCTGGTTTTGGAATGAACAAGGTTAGTGAATTTTGACACACCAGTCAGCTCTTCTGGTAGATTGACCCTGGTCATCAGCCAAACATCAACACAGCTGCTCACTCAGTTCCCTCTCCCAAAGCACGGGGAGAAAATAGAAGGAAGGTGAGAAGACTCACGAGTTATTATAATGACAATTTAATAGGGAACGCAAAAGCTGCACTTGCAACCAAAGCAGAAAGAGGAATTAATTCTCTGCTTCCCATCGGCAGGCAGATAGGCAGCCACTTTCTGGGAAGCAAGGACATAGCATGCATGCTGGTTATTTGGGCTGACAAACACCCTAACCACAAACATCTCCCCTTCCTCCTCCTTTCTCTGAACCAAGCCCAGCTCAACCTCATATGATGTGGAACATCCCCACGGTCTGTTAGGGTCAGCTGCCGCAGCTCTGTCTCCTCTCAGTGTCTTGCCCACCCCTAGCCTACTCACAGCCTTGACGGTGTGCAAGCACTGGTCACCAACAGCCAAAGCATCAGTGTGATCAACACTGGTTTAGCCACAAATCCGAAACAAACACTGTACTGTGTGGGGCTCCTGGGGAGAATGTTACCTCCATCCCAGTCAGATGCAGTACAACTCTCCAGTATAACAGCTTTTATGCTAAAATGCCTTGTTCTCCCTGAGGAAGTACCAAGGCCTTTGATGCTCACGAACATCAGGAGGCACTGCTGAATTCAGGGGATGCCAAAGCATCTTATAAAAGATCTGTCCACTGGCAGCTCATGGAGTTGTGAGATCTGGGGTCTCCCTTATGAGTATCCCATTGACTGCCCAGCTCAGCCCTGGTCAGCACTCCCTGAATAAAAGTAGGTCCAGCTCTAAGGACAAGAAATTATGTGGTATATGGAGAGTCTCTGTGCAGAAGAGAGACTGAGGCTAACACTAAAAAATTAAACTATGTCATTTGTGCCAGGGCATTAAAACAAAGCTGAAGAAAAGACCCATATGGCATCAGGGGTGTTGTTGTGAAGCCCCCTGTGTCCCTGCATGTCCGGAGCCATGCTCAGGGGGTCTGGCTGCTGCAGTAGCACCTGGGCACTCCTGGGACTGCAGAGAAGCACTTGTGCTAAAGCAATAAAAACCCCAGCACTGCCTGGCTGACATTTCTCCTTTCTAGCTTGATGTGTTGCTTGGCTTTGTTGTAGAGATTGAAACCAGATTTTCTTTCCCTTCTATGAGTTATGTTAATTTGTGTTTCATCAGAACTTGCCTCTTCTCCTTTTCTATCCACTCCCCTCTCCCCCCACCCCCCAGCCTTCGGGCTGGATGCAGCTGCACCATGAACTCAAGGAACCACCTGCAAAATATTTTAATGACTTCAACCTGCTCTTTGAGGTGAATGAATACCAGGGCAGCCTCTGCAGCGTGGTGAAACAGTCAGGCTTCGCTAAGCGGGCCACCCTCAAAGTTGAAAAATATTTTCTGCAAGGCAGCTGCTCCTGGTGGGCAACTCTGTTTTCAAGGTCTCCATACATCTTGCTCCTTGCCTTCAAAACAGTTGTCCCCTATTCAGGTAAGAGCTAATCTCAGAGATTGGATGTATCCCAAACCATCTTATAAACAGGGGAGATGGTGAGATGTGCAAAAAGCAGCCACACAGAAGGAGTTAAATCTGTTAATGGTCTGCTATAAACAGCACTATTAGAGCTGAAGGGAGGCATCTCCTGTGGCTCACTCTGCGGATAGCAGCTCAGTGCTGTAGGGAGAGATCAGCTGCTCCCTAACGTTCCTCTTTGCTGGGACCCTTTGGTCCATCCCATGCTTTCTTGAAAGGCAAAAAAACCCCTTTCTAAACACAGCTCACAGTGTGGCCACATTCCCACTTTCCTCTGTCCTTTGAGCTTCTAAAATCCCAGGGTCATTTTCTAAGCAGCTATCAGCTATGTCAAATGATGCAGCAAGTTCTGCTGTGGTGCCCTCTGCCTAGGTGTGTGCCCCACAACCAACCCAGGCAGGCAAGAAAATCCTTAACTCACCCTCATGCTTTTTTGTGAAACCTCTGGGATTATGTGAGGTTCAGGGTCACTGTAGTTCTAGATATTAAGACAGGCAGGTAGTCAGCAGATCGTTTAAAAGGACATTTCTAAAGAAATTTATTATAGAGTATTGTCCTTGCACTGGGGCATATCCCAGTTAATTGTCTGCACATCAGCGCATTACTCTGGATTTATCTCAGGGTAAACAAATTAAGGAGCTAATACCTGGGCTTCCACTAAAGGACACCACAGGATGGTTTGTCTCTGATAAGGTTTCTGGCCCAAATTTCCATGTGCTGAATGCTGCTGGCAAACACTTCAGCTTGAAAATCCATTAACCTGTAACCACCCTGTGTCCTTTATTCAGTGAATGTGGAGAGAAAACGTGTGTGAGCAGCTATTTGCACAGACTTGAAACCATCACTGACAGCAGTCCATACAAAATTAACCCAAAGCAACTGCCCTGTAAAACATGTGTGCAGTGCTAGGCATTAAAGCTCAGCCCCTGAAACTGCTTCAGACTCCACTGCCTCTCGGTTTGCTGCTGTCCCTAGAGAGCAACAACCAGCCTTGCTGTTCAAGTCATCTCCTGTAATTGCTGTGGTGACACTGGGTGTTTGAGAGATACAAAGTCATGACTTTTTCCCTTGAATTTCCTTCCGTTATCATCTGCCCTCTTTGCTCATGTCCTGTTGCTGTCCTCCAGTGCAGTTCCTCTGGGTGCTGAGGTGACCATGTTGCTCCCGTCTGCTTGGCACAACTCTGCAAAAAGATTCCCTTTCAATGACTTTCCTGCCTGCCAGTGACAGCCACATGGGGCTGAGCTTGCTCAATCTCCTGCTAGGAAATGATAAGCTTGAGTGTGACACTCCCAGCATTGGCATATGGGAGAAAAAGTGACAGAAAAGGAAAAGACGCCTTTACTGGGAGATTTATCCTTCAAGGCACAACACCTAGAAGAAACCCCAGCCAGCTTGCCTCCAGTGCATTGCTACCCACAGATCTCACCTTTAGATCAGTATGGTTGTCTTCCCTTAATTAGGGCTATAACTGATTGCTGCTTCTCTGTTACTGTCTTTAGCAATGATAACTGATTGTTAATTCATTTGATTGTCCACTGTTTCTCAGTGTGAAGGTGTTTGCCTCAGGAAGTATCCCAGGGAAAGGGAGCAAGAAACTGGTAAGGGATGGCGAGAGTGGGGTGAAGCATCTTTTGGGGCCGAGCAGAGACCCTTGTCAAAGTGGCGAGGAGCCAGGAGAAGATGCAGCAGGTGCTGCTGGCTTACTGTGTCAGTCCTGCAGCACTGGGAACGGTGTGTCTGGGGCCACAAGTAAGGCTTGGCCCTGCATCATGGGCAATGTGTTAAGACTGGAATGTTTGTGAAACGTTTGGACTTGCCTTCTCGCCTGCCAGTGGCAGACTGTTGTTCCTCATAGTTCACATTTGGTACCATGCATAAAAGGCAAGTGTCTTCACTGCTGCTTTCTTATGCAGGGACAAAATCCATGCCCTGGTTCAAGGTTCTCCTCTAAGCATCTCACAAGGTGAGCTAGTGCTAGTAGCAGGAGTGACTTAAGCTGGTATCAAATGAGCAAAGCAAATGACTTCTTTGCATGCTTTCAGACACTTTATTTCATTCTAAGAAACTGAGTGCAAGTGTCCAAATGCCTGGAGAATCACACAATGGCCATATCTTGCCAGTGGGCAACTTGCCTGAGGTGTAAGCAAGTCTTTCTAGGGAAAAAAAATATTTTGTACTGACCTCCAGGCTTTTGTGCCCCTTTTCACAACGAACACACACCTTTTGGGAACTAGCTGGCAATTCCCTTCCTTCTGCAATACTGGCAATGACAGATCAGGCAAAGCAGAAGCATTTTGATGAATAAAAATAGAATTTGCTCACCAGCCCTGACCCTTGCCTAATTCCCATCTTTTCCCGTTAAAGTGCTTTTTTTTTTTTTTTTTTTGAGCAGAGTTTCAACAGAAACCTGTTCAAAAGGCCTTCAGATGCTGCAGCCTCTGCATCCATACACCAATGGTGGTGGGTGGTAGTAGTAGAGCAAAGAAAAATCAAGTGCCATTGAAGGCTCAGTACAGAGATGGTGATCACTGAAATAAAAAAAAGTATGATTCGTAATAAATTCCCTCTGTTCTAACCACCGGGGAACCTGCCAGAAGGCACAAAAACAAACACTGAAACCACACATGTATATGGACTTTTAAAAGAAACAGACTGAGGAGGAAAGGGAGAAATCAGTTAGAAATAGGTTTTCATTATCGCTTAAATATTTAACTCTAGCTCAATAAAACAGTAAGATTGGCTTGTCATTATTTGCCTTTATTAATGAGTTGGATATCTTTAATTTAATACAGCACTCTTGATGGTATTGAGAAATTCTACATGGAGGTCACTGATTCACATTCATCATTGTGTTTGAATGAACTGAGCTGGTGAAAATGTCCACACTGTAGCTGTGTTCCCAAGGCATGTGCAGATTTAGGACCTCACTCTGAGAGTGTTGGTGTCAAACAACAGCTTTTGGGACGTGTCAGGCAGGACCAGGGAAAACCATGAGAGGAGCTGCAGTCATGGTGCCAAAGAGGAGCATTTCTTTGCCTGTCATTGTGGCTGATGGGGCAGGAAAGCTGGAGGACATTGGCTAGAAGACCTCTAGAGCTGTAGTGGTCCCCAAAACCCCTCTTGGTCCTCTGTGAAGACACCTTCCCAACAATTTTGGGGTTACCAAAGGACATGACCAGTGCTTTAGGTGCCCCTTCTCTCTCAGTGAAGCTCTAGCAGAAGCCCTGGCTGACCCAATACCCACGTTTCAGAGCTGAAATTAAGGGGTCGAGCAAGTGCATGGGTTTAGCATGTTTGGCAGCACTATGCTGGGTGAGGGTTGATAAGGGAGGCCAGCCTAACTGGTGGGAGGCTTAGTCAGGCAGCCTGGCTCCTGCTCCCCTCCCAGCCACATCTGAAAGGGATTTGCAGCGACTTCAGGATGAGGTTTCAAGACTCTTTCCTTGCCAAAAATATTAGAAAGATGTGAAAAATTAGATATCCTGGTGTCAATAAAGCATGTGACAGTTGCAGTGGGTTTCTGGCTATGTTAATTTCTTTAATTAAATTACACCAAGTGAGCAAGCAGGTAAGCAGTTTTCACCACAATGTAAGTGCATATAGCTGAGGGAATCGGACCAAGGTGACACATGTTAGTAATTACAGGATTTTGTCTGCACAACATCAGTCTTGCACAGATCTGCTTATGAAATCATGCCTTTTCCATTAAACACAGTTTGAGTTTTGAAACGGAATTCATATTGGCTTGGCATGAACCTTTGTATAGGCCTAAGGAAACCTGGGAGAGATGGCCCTGCTTTAGGTAACAAAAAAGAATTAACCTGACTTCTCTTTTGTGGTGCATTGAAAAGCCACTGCTTAAGGATTGATGGAGTGGCCTGAGGAGGGAAGAATATTGAAAAAGATGTCAACGTGCCAATAAATGTGTATGCCAGAAATAAATGCATTATATGTTAGTCCATCAGAGCAAGCTAAAGAAAGGTGTTCTTTTATGGAGAGAAATACTCTGGTAGTTCACATCGTTAGGGAAAAGAATGATCAAAGCACAAATGAACTCAAGTTTGTGAATGTTATCTCACCTTCAGAGTTCATTCCCTTAACTGCCAGATATTTGATTAAATGATCCAGAAGGGATCACCTCTGCATAGAGACTTGAGGGTACATTTTTCTTTAACTGCTCACTGCTCTCCCTACATGGGCAGCCTGAAGCTCTGGATTAGAAGTGGCCTTTGAGAATTTGTCCCAAAACTTTTCCCCAAACCAGCAAGAAGAATAGCAAAATCCTAAAGCAAAATGAAAAGAAAGCGGATCGAGGTAATAGATTTCATTCTCCAGCTTTGAGAGCGTGAAGATACAGACTAATGACAAGCAGATGGAAAGTTAGTCACTGATTTAAGTTTGGCTGCTTTTGCAATAGTAGTAGGGCTTGGTCTACAGTGCAACATGTTTCTGGTGGAGATACACTGGCTGGAGAGCAGAAAAACATGGCACCTCCTGACAGCAAGCTGAGCCAAGAAAACTTTTGTTTCAGATATTGTTTTGTCAGCCTAGCAACATTGTTAGAGAGAAGATAGCTCTGCTGACAAGAAAAATCCTGAACTGGTACATGCAGAGGTCTGATGTGATGTCTCCAATGGCACAGCCTTATCAGGAGAGTTTATATCATGCCAACAAGCTCTTCCATGGTGGTCTACATGTAGCCTGAGCAGCTGGTGGCAGGAGGAGGAAGTACCTGTGCTCTACCTAGCTTTCAGCTCTATCCCCTAGTATCAACATGGGCAGTGGGGCAAGACATGGAATCTTTTGTCTGGTTTGGCATAGATAAAGCCCTCAGCAAGGATAAGCCCTAATGCTTGTCTACACGTGAATGATATCCTTGGAAAGCACTCTGGCACACCAGTGACCCAGCATGGGAAAGGGACAGCAGTTGACAGCTCATGGTGAGTGTTGCATTGTGTAGCCTCTACTCCAAGTTCAGGTTCTCAATATACCAGTAAGTGCCTTTGAGGGTCATTTGTCACACACATGCATACTCAATTTTTTTTTTTTTTAATTTGAGAAATATTTAGAAAATACACCTAGAAATATCCCCTGTCCTAGGAAGTAAACACATCCCCATCCTGTGGCCATGCCCCAGGCTGGCAGAAAGCTCACATTACTTAATTATGATATGTTGCATACACCAAAGAACAGGGGACAAGCCCCCTCCTTTATTCTCACAGCCTAGCGTGGCTGTGTCTGCCTCGCAGCTGTTCGGAGCATATACATCAACACGTCTCAACATCCCAGTGCAAGTGGAGGTGCTGGAAATGCAACCCCGAAGAGAGAAGCTGCGATGGGGAAGCTCCGATTTTACCCTTAAACAGTGCAGAACCGTCTTCTTCCTTCAAAAGCTGATTTCCTTCTCTTTAAATACAAATTCAGTTATAGTTCTTTGCAAGATTTTTCCACTTACAGCACCAGCTGCCCTTTTTCCTCCACACCAATTGTTCCCTGTCCCCATCCTGGACCCAGTGAAGGAACAACTGGCTGCTCTATTGCCACTAGGCAGGATTATGTGGACAGAGATGGAAAAAATGCCAGGAAACTTCAACACCTCTGGGAAGGCTGACATTGAGCATCCCAGACACATGTTCCTGTTCTCCTGTCTTTATTTTCCCTGGTGAAAGGTTCAATTATACCACCCAGCTCTGTCCTGGGCTGGCGACAGAGCAGAAAATCTCCAAATGCAAAATTAGTTTTAAAAATATGGTTACTTTAAAAAATGCAGAACATTCAGGAATCCCCCCCACCCCATGTTTTGCACAGGCTGTGCAGTCCCACAGGGAAGAGCCTGGGAACATGTTCTCCATGCCCATGGTACTCAGAGCCATGGTCACTGTGCCCGGTGGATCCAGGGAAGATGGAGGTCTGAAGCACAAGGATAAAAACCCAACCAAGGAACCCAGAAATGAGAGTTTGCCAGTGTTCCTCCTGCCTTTAATTAAGCTCATTGTCATTTTGGTCAACTCTTGCTTTTCTTCCCTCCTTCTGTCTGTATTTTTGCCCTGAAAGTCTGTTCAGCAGACTGTACCCAGCTCTCAAAGCTCAAATTTTAATTAAAGCCATTCAGTTGCTTTGAATGACTAATAACCTCTTATCAGGTATTGTGCTACAAATAACAGGCAAATGACCTTCCCTCTCACTTTTCATTAATACTCTATTATTATTTTATACTGCCTGCCCTGCCAAGACTCTTCTTGCTTTAAAATAACATCAGAATAGAAAGCTTCCTTGAAATACATTTTAGTTAGGTGCAAACGGCACAAAGAGGCTAATGGATGAAGATGCATCTTTACAGGCATACCTTGAAAAATCTGGCTATGAAGGCGTATATCTTATAATCCAATTTTCAGCAAAGAAAAAGCAAGTTCTGTTAGATTTCTAACACCAACATCTGTCTAATGGGCGTTTCTGTCCATCATTGAACAGCAAGAGTCTGATGCTGACTGGGTGAGAGTGGCTCAAGTTCCAGTATCCCCAGTCCTCCAGGGATAATCAATAAGACAATAGAAGAAAAGCATTTTTACCAGAGCGACAGAAAGGACAAGGGTTTAGGATGCAAAGAAAGAGGTAACATTTCCATTTTGCCTATATTCTTAGCTTTCTCCCTGTTTAGCTGCTGAGAGTTTTGATAGAGGAGGAAAACCTCTGTTTGGATTGTTGTCCTGAGCTGCCTCAGGCCCCACGTGAGGAAGAAAAATAGCTGAGATGAGCAGAAGTCATTGGTGGGGCATTTGGCAAAGTCTTGGGTTTTGTGAGAAAAAGGATATTGTGAGAAGTAAGAATTAAAAACCAGAAAACACAGTTTCTTTTTCCAGTGGCAGTTCTCTTTTCAGGGCATGGGGTGGGAGTGGCACCTGGCTGTGCTACCTCCGGGTAAGTGGCTCCTCTGAGCTGCTCTGCAGCACTTTGCTTGTTCAGAGCAATGAAGTTTTGTCTTCATTCTGTGCTCCTTCACACCCATTGGTGCCAGAGATTAATGTTTCATGAAGTTTCAGTGGGTGTCCAAGGTGTGAGCTGGGAGCACAGGAGCCCTCTGCCAGGCTCCTACCAGCACAGTGGTTGTTCTGGCGTATTGTCTCCCTGGGAAAGTCCATCACACAGGTTTCCAAATCCACAAGCACATAGTGAGCTCATTACCACACGTTTGCAGTGCTATGGTCATAAGAATTGGAATTAAACTAGTAGAATTGTTGAAGAATTATTTTTTTGTCTTCTTGAAGTTGTCTTATAAGCAAACAAACAAACCAACAAAAAAAGGTGACTTCATAGCAGAAATCCTAACCTATAAATGACACTCTAAACACCAGCAAAAGCTTTCAGCTGTAGGTGACTACTTGGGCTAATTCATGAATGTTCACCTCGATGCAAAGTCTTCAGACTCACCATTTTATATCCTTTAGGTCAAACTCAGGCATTAACACTTGTTAAACTCAGACGCTTTTCAAAGCACTGGCCACAGCACAGTCTCTGACTGAGATTCAACTCTGTCCCACAGTGGCATACTTGGTCTAAGCTGAAGGAGAATTGATCTTGCCGTTGTTTTTCAACAGCTGCTTATCTCTTTCTCTGTCAAATGCTCAGCCTGCTCATGCATGCACAGCTGCCACGCCGTGATTTGCTCTGGGTTTATGGTTTGAAGCTGTGGCTTTGTCTTGGTGCCTCTGCAGCCAAGGGTGGGAGACCACAACACGGAGGCTGAAAACCTCCAAGCATCTCTCCACGGGTTTAGATTTCCCCCATGTGAAGCCATGAAGCCATGGTGGACCTGGCCATGTTTGACAAAGAGCTATGATGGACATTTTAGTGAAAAGGACTTTTCTGCTTCTGCTACAGTGGGTGGTGGTTACACACACCCACCTGCTTGTGCTGTCCGGCTGTGGCCAGCCACTGTGAGGAAGCTCAGGAAACCTACCACATTCCTGCTGGTTTCTTGGCCACCTTGGCTGTAAGGAAGACACATCAAGTCATGTTCTGTTTTGTGTGAGTGGGCAGTGCTGACATATTTCCTTTATTGATTTTCTGTACATTTAACAATAAAGCATCCACATGGCAGGTCTAAGTAAGAGAGTAATAATTTTGTAATAAGGACAAGGCCTGTGCAGCAGTCACTACACAGGCAGGCTCATTCTGCCCTCAGCATCCTCTTCCCTCTGTTGGCCAAGTTGAGCCAGAAGCAAAGTCCTAGCTCTCCTATTAGGTTTCCCCAGAGATTTGCTCACAGTAGGATAGAACAGAAGCATAGAATAATTTTGGTTGGAAAATACCTTTAAGATTATCAAGTCCAACCGTTTATCCAGCACTGTCAAGTCACCACTAAACCACATACCTCAGCACCACATCTACATGCATTTTAAATACCTCCAAGGATGGTGACTCTACCACTTCCCTGGGCAGCCTATCTCAGTGCTTGACCACCTTTTCTGTGAATAATTTTTTCCCGATATCCAGTCTAAACCTCCCCTGCCACAACTTGAGGCCATTTCCTCTCATCCTATTGCTTGTTACTTGGGAGAACAGACCAACCTCCACCTCGCTATAACCTCCTTTCAGGTAGTTTTAGAGACTGTGAATGTCTTCCCTGAGCCTCCTTTTCTCCAAGCTGAATGACCACAGTTCCCTTAGCCACTTCTCATAAGACTTGTTCTCTAGACACTTCACCAGCTTTGTTGTCCTTCTTTGGACATGTTCCAGCCCCTCAATGTCCTTCTGGTAGTGGAGGCAACCCAATATTTGAGGAGCAGGCTCCCCAGTGCCAAGTACAGAGGGGAGATCACTTCCCTAGTGCTGCTGGCCACATTTCTGATACAGGCCAGGATGCCATTGGCCTTCTTGGCCACCTGGGCACACTACTGACTCATATTCAGCTGGCTGTCCACCAGCACCCCCAGGTCTCTTTCTGCCAGGCAACTTTCCAGCCACTCTTCCCCAAGCCTGATGCATGGGGTTGTTGTGACCCAAGCACAGGACCTGGCATTTTGTCTTGTGGAACCTCATCCCATTGGCCTTGGGCCATCAATCCAGACTGTCCAGATCCTTCTGTAGAGCCTCCCTACCCTCAAGCAGATCAAAACACCCACCTAACTTGGTGTCGTCTGCAAACTTACTGAGGGTGCCCTTGATCCCTTCATCCAGATCATTGATAAAGATACTAAAGAGAACAGGCTCCAATACTGAGCCCTGAGGCTCATCAAGTGGGTTTAACTACATACCACCACTCTTTGGCCCCACTCATCCAGCCGATTTTTTATCCAGCAAGTATATACCCATCCAAGCCATGAACAGCCATGTTTCTCCAGGAGAATGCTGTGAAAAACAGTGTCAAAGCCTTCACTAAAGTCCAGGTAAACAACATTCACAGCCTTTCCCTCATCCACTAAGTGGGTCACCTTGTCATAGAAGGAGATCAGGTTAGTCAAACGGGTCCTGCCTCTCATAAACCTATTGCTGACTGGGGCTGATCACTTCGTTGTCCTGTATGTGCTGCGTGATGGCACTCAAGATGATCTGCTCCATAAACTTCCCTGGCACTGAGGTCAAGCTGACAGCCTATCGTTACTTGAATGGTTCTTCCAGCCCTTCTTGTAGATGGGCCCAGAGATAGGAGAAACCAGGCTGTTCAGGGTCTACGCAAGACCCAGGTTTCTGGAGGTGGTGAGCCCTGTGGCCCCTCATGGCAATGCCTGGCCTTGAGTGGGACAGGACTTCTCAGGGATGCAGATCCTTTCAGGCAGGTGGACCTAGATCTGACAGTGTTCCCCAACCTGAGCAGGATTGCGGGGTGTCCTTCCTTTGTAAGAGATCCTCTCTAAAGCAGAATTCACTGTTGAAAAAGTACCTTTAATTTTCTGACCTGTATAAATTGCCTGGGATAACTACAGCAGTATGGCAAAGAAATTCCTGCTGCTGCCAACAGCATTAATTCCAGCCATGATGTTAGTGTTTCATACCACACAAGTGAGAGCAAGAATAGAGAGATAAAGAACAAACTGCTGTATACGATATTTCATCTGAGGTTGGGCAGACCCAAAGATAAAGCAGTCACAGATGAATACCTTCATCTCCTCCGCTGTGTATAGACAAAATGCAGGCAGAACTTTCTTCCTTGTTGTTTGGGTGTAACTTTCCTGTCATGTCCCAAAATGAAAAACCCAAACTACGGGCATTTGATCAATGAGAAAAAATTCTTAACCTTTCTGCTACATTCTGCATGTTATTTCTTGTGACTTCAGGACCTCCTCATCATCTCCATCACTTGTGCTTGCTGTGGCAGGGCTGTACCTCCATTCACCCCCCGTTGGCACAGCACTGCCTTCCTCTTCTGAGCCGCTGCTGTTGAACATCAGCTGCCAGCTCTTCAGCTGAGTTTAAAATGGCCAGGAACAGTAGTAAATTATTATAGAGCTCATCCACCTTCGTTTCCTGCAGGCTTCAGCCTTGGAATCTGTGGACCATGTCCTAGTTTCTCTAGAAGGTAACTAAGTAGAGATAGTGCACTGTCAGAAGGCTGAAACCTCCACATGCCACCAGGCCCTGTGGGAGGAAAATCTGCTGATTTGGAGAAATAAATTCTGTAATTTGCTGAGCCCTATTCAGTCCCATCCAGTCTCTCTCCTGACACAAGGGTGTGAGTGGACACATTGCCTCAAATGGACTAATGTCTTATGTAGCCCACTACTCTGCCAGAAGTTTGCCAAAAGTGAGTACCTGTGAAAGGGTAGAAAAAAGGAATATAAGAACATATTTATGATGTTTCCCAACCATTTTTCTGAGCTCTCAGTCATTCTCAGCTCAGGGATTTCCTGATCTGGCTGGTTGTTACTCCTAGATATTTGCTGTTTCTTGGCATATTTCTTTTTTCAATGTACTCATGCTTGAATCATGCCAGCATTTGCCATCTGCTTCCTTTGGCCAAGAAATCTGAGCCCAATTGCCCCAGGATGATGCTGTCCCCATGATCCTGGGGTGTTCAGCTGCTCCATGAAGCCTTGATTTGGGGAATGTTTTTGCTGTTCCTGACCCTGCTTTAATACTGAGCTGAAATCAGTTGGTTAAGCAGAGCTGTGGGATCATGTTCTTGCTCACACCTTTACTGGGGTGGCCAAGGACACTGCTGAACTGATGCTTAGGAAAGACCATGCCCCATCCTGCACTCCTTTAGAGCAAAAGCCAAGTCCCCACTGGCCTTACTAAGACTTAGTTCTTTTCCCTGTGCACTCCTAGTCCAGTAAGAAGGAGGTCTCTACAAAGAAAACTTGAGATAAAACCCAAGCCTGCTCCTGCAGGCAGAGGGGCAAGGAGCTGGGGTGTTCAGAGCAGAAGGAGCTCCTGGGCAGCAAAACGGGGATGGACCAGGGCAATGTATGAACTTGCAGAATTGGATGGAGAGGCTGAGACGCTTCCAATCATGTCAAAAAGGCTCTCAGAACCATGTCTAGATGGTTGATGACTAGACAAAACCCTCCCCAGACACAGAGATCCTTCTACCAAGTTTCTCTGGGGATACGAGATCTGAAGGCAAGACCTGGGGCAGGGCAACCTTAAAATCACAAAAACAAGTATTGGTCTGGGAAGGTCTTAAGATGATTCCCGACACAAGTGTGTGTGATCTGTCACACTCAAAGACTCCCTTCATAGATAACCTGTCCTAATGTGCAATTACTGTCACTGTTAGAAAGGATACATTTTTTTCCCCCCCAAATGTCTACTACTAAGGTCTGTTGCTAAATATTGAGCTCATTCCTTTCTGTCCTCCCCTTGGTAGCTATGGAGAGCAATTGACTGCTGCCCTTTTCATAATAACCTCTTGGATATTTGAAGACTATAATCAAGTTCCCACTTCTCTTTTCTAGGCTGTCAAATACTTTGTTAAATCCAAGATATATCACAGCTATTGTTTGCCCATATTCATTATGTCAGATGTCCTGTTCCCAGGTGGTGGGAAGTATCACACTCACCCAGCCTAAAGTGTGTGGGAGCTTGTGATGCCTGGGGGGCTGTGGGCAGAGCAAGATGCCCATCACTGCCAGGGAAAATGACAGGCGCTGTCTTGAGCCTGCCACACTTTTGCTGGCATCCCCAGCAGTGAGTATTTTGGAGCAGGCAGCGATGGTCAGTGTACAGGAGGGAAATGTCTCCATGTTGCCCGTTGCCTGCACGCTGCCCTGCCCAGTGCCCACACTGCTCCTTACAGTTTTTGAGGAGCCATTATCTGCTGCCTCTGCGCAGAAATTGCTCTCACTGTGGCATCTACATCTTTGGAAAGCAAGGAAAACTAAGCAGGAGCATGAAGCAGGGAGTTTTACAGCCCAGCTGAGTCTCTAGAGGAAGAGGCTCCCTTAATTGCTTGAAATCCATCACCTTTCTGTGACAGTGGTGTCACCTTGCTCTTGCGTGGAAGGAAAAGGAGGCACATCTGATTTCCCCTTTCTCCCCTTAGCCTGTCTGTGTCTTGTCGGCTCACACCAGCCCCAGCAGCAGCCTCGGTGCTGGCTCTCCAGGCAACAGAAAAAGCTTTTGGGGCCCCCAGGAACAAATTGCACTTGCACCAATATTTTCTAAAGCCTTTAATGCTGTGATGATGCAGAAGATACGATGCAAGTTAACTTTCCAGGGCGTGGAGCAAGGTGTACAGGGCTAAGTGACAAAGTGACGACTTGGCTTTTGGCTATTAGAAACTTCATCTCCTAGAGAGATGAATGCAATGAGCTCCTCACTATCCTGACCAGAGCCTCCTGCCATTCAGCATTGTAGCATCCCCACCTTGTGGTGCGGTGTCGGAGTGCCTGGAGCAGCCAGTCCCCATTCCCTCTGCGCTCCCCAGGGCTTTGGGGACACTGCCCATCAGGCTTCAGGGTGGGTCCACCTCAACCCCTGACTTGCAAACAGATACAGGAGCTTGTGCTCTGCCTCTTCTTCTAGGCAGGTGCTAAAGGTATGGGAAAAGTCCTGGATAAATGTGGAAAGGTTTGTTGCCGGGGGTTTCGTGTGTGATGTTGCTTAAATCTTTCCTTCTGGAAAGATGAAACCTGTGGTTCTGATACCTAAATATGTACCACAAATATTCAAAATATCACTAAAGATATGTATAAAGATATGTATAAAGATACGTATATATATATCACTAAAGATATGTGTATATATATAAAAAAAGATATATGTAAAGAAGTGTTACACAGCTGGGCAGTACCATCTCCTTTGCTGCTTTTGCAAGAAAAGATCTCAGAGGTGATCTGGGAGCTTTACTGAAGGGAAATTTTGCAAGCAAAAAAGATGTAACCATTTGTGATTCCTTATTTAGTACTGTGAGTAGTCACTGTTCTTTAGAATAAAACAGGTATTTCTAAAGCCTGCTGATTACCAGTGGGCTCAGTGAAATAATCCATCATCTGCAATGAGGTGACAGTGTAAGATCTCATTTTAGGGGTAACAATTCAGAATAAGGCAGATATTTTTCTCAAAGACCTGGATGTTCTTCAGTCTCTGAGAGCATCTGCAGGAGGCTAACTCAAATCTCACTTGTCCCCCCACCAGGTCCAATGTTGCGAGCTCCTTGGCATGTGCCCTGTGGCCATGGGCACAGAAAATACTCAGCACCTCCTGGCAGCAGAGATGAAGGCTTGGCAAGGTGGAAACATGAGTGGGAACCCAGCATCTTCCTGCCCAGTGTCAAGATGAAACAACTTCTTTGAGGGAAGGTGGCATAATATTTTATCTTGTAAAAAAAAAAACCAACAATAAAGTGTATTTCTGCACACACTGACTACAACAGATTCAGGAAGACGCTTAGTACCCCAGGGCTGCATTTTCTCCAGTGCTCTTCAGCACTCTCCAAATAACAGATATTATTTATAAAAACTTAAAGCCATCAGTGACTTTGACTAGCCCAGAATCCCTTTTCTGTGCACTTCTTCCTTGTGTATCAAGGAGTGAAGACTATTCAAATCCACTCAATGGAGGAGCTGATGGCTAGAAGGAGCAGGAGACAACGTCCTTCCTCCTGATTCCTCCTGTGGCAAAGAGATGATGATCTGCAGGGTCTCTCTTAAAAAGCTTCTCCCCGGGCATGCTGGTTTTGCAACCTGCTGATGAGTTAATGTGAAACAGAGCTCTGGAAAATGCAGAGAGTGAGAACAGCAAAGCAGCCCGGGGGTGTGGGGTGGATAAATCACGGGCATGCCGGCTGGGAGGGGAGTCGCAGAGCTGTGGACTCATAAAGGCTGAGCTTGTTCCAAACGCCTCATCCGCTTGCCGGGTTGCTGCGGAGCTAGTTGACAGAGTTTTGCCTTACAAGCCCTGTCTTCAAAGCATTCCTCTCTTTACTGTCAAATGCACCAAATGTCTCCCACAGCTGTTTAGTTGGTTTGCGAGCCTTGTTAAGTGCCGGGTTTATCATGGCTTTCCAAGGAATGTACACTCCCAACAAGTAGCTGAAAGATATTATCTGGTTTGGCCAGCTGAGCACTTCAGGCTCCTTAGATCAGCAGAGGCTTTTTCAAGACTAGCTGTGAGTTTACAAGTAGTTTCTTCACCCAAGTGAATGCTGGGCAGTTTGATACATTTAATTGAACTTGATTCTCCTTTGGGCTATGTTCTGCTGGGAAGAGAGGTGCGGGGAGAGATTCTCAGCATCATTATCCTCATGGTGGTGGAAAAGCACAAAGTATCACTTGGGAAGCCAGTCAGGTAGTCATAGCCTTTCAAGCATGAAGCCTTTAATCAGTATGTTTATGCTTATATCACCATAAAGAAATATTCAGCACCTAAGTCTTGTCCACCTCCAGCTGGCAGAGCCCTCTGTGCTGACAGATCTAATGTTGTTATCTGCACCTTGTGTCCTCTCCATGGTATAAGCCAGAAAAATATCCCCTCAGCGGCCATAGGCGTATCTATACCAGGGTTTGGTTTTTTATTGGAGCAATATCAAACCATACTCACCCCTAAGGTGTAAGGTCAGTGGTCTGCAGCCTGGTCTGGGAGTCATACCCAAACGCAGCCTGCTTCCCTGCAGATTAAACCTTGCCCAAGCTACTGGCTATTAAAGTTTCCTCCACAGCATTAAGCAACTCTAAGCTTTCTTTGAAGTTCACTTTAAACATCTCTCAAAGTCATAATGGATAATGTGAGGATGAGATACATAATGGCCACAATAACCTTATAAAGCACACAGAGAGACGGCCAAAGTACTTGAGTATTGTGGAGTACTGAGCCACTGAGTAAATGGGCTTAAGAGCCTGCCTCTCTCATTTGCTTATTCAGCTGATTGATGCGACCATAAGCTCCCCATCTGCAAGCTCTCTGGGCTCTTCCTAAGCTGGGTTTGTCCATGACACACGGTTAATAATATTAATTACTCTCTCTCTCATCTCTGGGGAGAACAGTGCTCTCCATGCAAGAGCAGTGGAGAGCCCTTCCGGTCATCAGCTGCAGCCTGGGCACAGCGAGCAGCAGCTGAGGGAGGCAAAATATTAGGGAGAAACATGCCAATATGGGGTTTCCCTTCTTTTGCAACTGGTAGGAGGAGGCTTGCAGATGAGTGCTCTGTGCCCTTGGCTGGAGGATATGGGACAGAAACTAAGCAGTGATTTAAAATCCTTCACTGGAGAATGACAAAATTACTATATGATATAAAGGCATGGAAAAGTAAGAACTATAAACTAGGAAATTCTACAAAACAGGTCATAAGACAATAAATCAACTTTGCTTTGAAAGTGATGTGAAGTTAGATCACTGATGAAAGTGATAAAACAAAGCTCACATTGTACGGCACACTGCTATTTTCGGTGCTGTCTTGATATTTCAAATGTGAAATTCGGGATCAGAAAGACAGATTTGCATAAATGGAAACAAATAGTTTTCAAAAGATAGCCTGAAGAACTGAATAGCAATCCGAACTGAGACCATACCAACCCTGTGGAGAATGACGAAATTCATCTGAAAGGAGAATGTGGGAGTGCACAGCAAAGTGAAAAGAAAAAAACAAAGTTTAAAAATACATATATGTTGCAAAATATTCCCCTATTACGCTTTTTTCTCCTTTCAGCTGCCCTTGATGTGAGTATTGGCAGATGGCGAACTGACACCAGTTCAGATGTCTTGTGCTTCCCTTGGGAAGCTGCAGTTTTGCTGGCAGTGTGAGATTAGACATCACCCCTGACCAGACCCTGTCCCCAGCCCTGCTAGCCAAGATGGACACCTTCCTGAAACAGTGGTTGAGAAGCTGGAGGCATTTTGGCTTGCCCTGCGATGGCATCACAGGCACCAAAAGTTTCTTCTTAAGAGGGGTTAAAATGATTTTTTCCTCCTTCAGGTTAGTTGGTTTTAAGTACAGCTTGGATCACCTTAAATGAAAGAGGGTTGTTGTTGGGATTTTTTTAATGTATGGATCAAAATAAGAGGAATTGAACTGGATGCAATAACTATTGCACTTTTCACCTGATCCTAAACTTATCTATAGTTATAGAAATATTTAGCCATTCTTTCAGTGGACCTAGCAAGCAATATTCTTGACATAAATGGGAACTATGTTCACAGGGTCAACTCTGCTAGCCATGTCCCCTCAGCCCCTGCCTCCGAAGCCCATGGACCAAATTCTTCCTTGGCATAAGAGTTACAGAATCAGTCTGATCTGATGAGTCAAAAGTTTACCCAGCATCAGCCTGAGCTGACAGTTTCATTTCAGCAAAACCAGATTATTTTGGGTATCTATTAAACTGGACCAACTGGTATTCCCATTCCCATATATACACACACATAACAGACAATAATCTCCTTAACAACCCACAGATGAATTCTTTAGCTTATGAATCTGCCAGAAAACACATAATTTTCCCCATCAAGGAATGTTGCTTGGGACATCTTTAATATATCACTTACACAGCCCTCAATCAACCTAAATGATTCATCTAGCAACGTCTCTTAGGCGAGGCTTTACATGATTAAATGGTTTATCCTCACTGAAAAAGCACATGCCATTCAGCCCCACGTATCAGCTATAAAAGTTATTAATAACTAGGAATTATTTAGATAAGAGCCATGAGGTCAGGTTTAGCCCGGGTGACTGCAGCTGGCCTGCTTTGAGCTTCATCAGTAAAAATCAGCCAGAATTTGGCCCCATGAGAACACATCAGAGGCTCATAGGCTTAACACCAACCCATGCATCATATTTTATGTTGTGTTTTACAGTTTATCAGCCTTCAGATTAAGATTTATTAGTGTTGCCTTGCTGTTTAGTGGTCGTAATTCATGACATGCTTGTTGCTTTGCAGCACTGCTCTTGCACTAGTGCCTGTGACAGAGGGGCTGGTTCTTGCTGCAGACATTGTACCAAACTACAACCCCACACAGGAAAACCACCTCATGCAGCAATGCAAGGACACCAGATCATCCATATCTCTGCCAGGGTATTTGTCCTCTCTACACAGTACCTCACATCTGCAACAGGCCAGAAGGCAGATCTCTTCACCCACCGCTGTAATCAAGTCTGTAGATGCCATTACCAAGGCCATGTTATTTATGGGCTTGACCACATCTCCTGGATGGAGAAGCCGATGATTAGCTTGAGGACAGAGGGCAGCAAGCTGTGTGAGCCAGCAGATCGAACACATTGTCCAGGGCACCTGGGAAGTCATTTTTCATCCATGATATCTTCTCTCCTCTGGGGCCTGATGGATTATGTAAGGTTCCTTGGACTCCAGACAGGCAAAATGGGGTTGTAGCACCATGTGATCTTAGCTACAATTCCCAGCCCGGTGTCCTGATGTTGTGCACAGACATGGTAACTTGGCTCCTTTCCTGCTTGAAAACATTTGTTTGGATGTTCTGATACTTTCTCGACTTTGTGGACACCCGCCATAGGGTGTTACATGGCTTTAGATAAGAAATCTCCATAAAACTGTAGCAATGTATCTTCTGCACTAAATCTCTTTTCTTAGTCAAGAGTGAAGCAGTTCCATTACATTTCCCTGCATTGCAGCCCACCTGTTACAAGGAAAGTGCCAAGAAAATTATACACCAGTGGGAAAGTGTAGATTGCATAGATGGCTTGGACCCAGCAAGAGTCTGTGTGGCTATGGGATACACATTAAAATCACTCCGTCTGTGAAGCTTTCTTTGTGCAGTCGGAAGGGAATCCCTGGCTAGACAGAGACAAGAAATCTGCTGGATCAGACACCATAGCTGTAGCTGTTATCTCCCCATTGAAAGGAGGAAGGATTAACTGGGTGTTGAACAGACAGTTCTTGTGTAGCGTGGCACCACGGTGATCCTTGGGGTGCCTGAGGCTTGAGGAACACCCTTTGTTTCCCTCCCTGAACCTGGCAGCTCCCTCCTGCAGCAGGCGGCCAGGAGCGAGGAGTCGGCTGGCAGCACTGCATGTGCTCGGGGGTACGGGGCTGTCCGTGCTTGCTGGTACAAGCCACCCTGGTAGACAAAATGATGTGCTTGCTGTCTAAACAAGAGGTTTACAAGAAAAGATCTGTTGACACTGCATGGTTTAAATGCTCTTTCTTTATCTACTGAATAATTACTGTTAATTCATTACTTCTGGAAAGATCTTAAAAGCCCAGTAGTGCCTTGTTCTCTGCAGCCTGGGAGCACTTTGGTTTTGAACCACTGCCTATGCATCCAACATGGGAATGGATGGGACCTTCATGGTCATGGAGTCCAATCCCTGTTGTTCGCTTCCTGCCGACCCCTTTCCAAAAACGATCACCTTTCTCGTATCAGTAGGATTCATCCCTCCCACTTCAGCTGAGAAGTTGCTCCTGGAAGTCACTGCTGCAAGGGCTAGAGTTAGTCCTGCATCTGCAGCATGCAAAGACGCACAGCCAAGCAACAGCTTCTGCCTGTGTGCCGATACTGTCCTTTCCCTGCTTCTCATAAAAGTATTTTTGCTTAATATTTCTTTGCTTTTTTAGCACTGTCAACAAAGGAGCTAAGGAATTAGCTGCATTAGCTGCAGAGGCACCAGCGCTGGGTGCCACGTAGGGAGCAAACTCTGATCCCCTGCAGCGACACCGGCCTGGGAGGCTCTCCCACCAGTGACACTTCTGCAGAGGGCCTCTCTCCTGCAAGACTGATGCTTACACCCATACCTAGCCTGAGCTGTATGTGCGAGGGGGGTCCCATGAAGCCGAAAATACACATCGGAGAGTGAAAAAAAGAGATAGCTCAAGCAGGGTGCCAGCAGCACGCAGCCTGTGAAGCAGCTTGGCTGTCCAACACGGCAGGAGGAGCAGCGTGCTGCGATGAGGAGCAGCTCAGCTTGTGATAGCTGGAGAGAGCCACAAGATGTCTCTGGAAACCAGCATTTGGACAAAAAAAGGCATTAATCACCCCAGGAAAGGGGCCGGGCTGTTTCCATCTGCAGTGAGCTCTGAGCCCCAGCGATGTGCACTCTGGTGAGCCTGTGCTTGGAGAACAGGAGTTGGGACAGCCTCATTTGCAGAAGCCCCCTCTCCATCACCGTTCACTGCAGGTGAGAATTTGGCCCGAGAGGTCACACCCATGGTGTTTCCTCACAGCACGGATGAGAACTGTGGATAAGTAAATCACTATTGCATTAAAAACTGTATTGACTTCTGAAGTTGTGGGACAGACAGCAAAGAGCGCACATTGAAAACTAAATTTAAGAATAATCAAAATGTGGCAGGAAACAGTAAAACCAGGAGCAGTCCTTTCTGGGAGCCCTTCTGCTACATGTTCCTTGCACACCAGAGCAGTGTCTGCAGGGCTTTGGATCCCACAAGGTCTGCTGGACAGGGTCTCAGTGCCAGCCGCCTCAGCCCAGAGCAGCGATAGATGATCCCTTTCTCCCTTAGGCTCCTGCTTCTGCTGCAGGTCACTCCTGAGAGAGCTAAAGGAGATATTTTCAGCTTCTGAAATGCTCCCTGTAGGCAGCATAGACCTGGGTTTATAACCGCCAAACGTGCTAACTCCTGGGGGGTTTCACTACTGGCACCAGCACCCCCAGGGATTGATGAGTACAGAAAATCCCTCTGTGGCACACCCACAGATGGACATTATGGGAATGAACTGTCTGTCTCTGACATAGGGAAAAATCCTGTTGAACGTGACTCAGAGCTCAGCAGAACGCCTGCAGGTCCTGATCCTGCATCCATGTCAGTCACTTGGGGAACACCTCTCCCTTTCACCAGCTCCTCTTGGCTTCCTAGTAAACAACTAGAGAATTGTAGGGTGGAAAAGGCCTATATAAGTCTAAAGTGTGTATTAAGAAATACGCAAAGCACAGTAGCTAGTGACTCACAAAGTTTAATGTGAGGAAACAAAGCTATACTTCAATGGACCACATAGAGAGACAGCAGTTACTGTAAACTGGAGAACCTCTTTAACATACAGCTAAAAATGTTCGGTGAATAAAATCCATTGCCCACTAGACCCAGTGATTCTAAGTAGCATTTGTTTCTAAGCTGCATTTGTTTTAGGGTTTGTTTTCCTTCTTATAAATCATAAGACAGTCATTTAAATTAATAATAAGCAAGTTATGGGCATAATGGGATTTTTAATGAGCCGTTTCTGGTTAGAGGGTTGCCTTCACAGAAACTCATCTACTGCAGTGCATATGCCAGTGTTTTGCAGTAAGGCGATGTGGTGAAAAGCACATTAGTCTAAATCTGCTTGAAGAGAAGGACCAAACTCTGTTCTTGCAATGTATTTAGGAAAACTCCCCTAGGACTGAGCTATCGTTACATGACTACTTGGGGCATATGCATTTGGACGGAGCAGGACAAGAGAAAAAGATGTCGTCAATATCTACAGCATGATTAGAGGAAAGATGGCTATTTCTGTATAACCAGCCCAGCAAAGCCTGCCCTGTGGCAGCTGAAGGTCTTCGTCAGCCTCTCAAGGACAAGTTTAAAGCCTTTTTTCCCTCTGAGGCTAGTAGATTTCTGCCTAGTGCAACTATATGTAAACTGAGGTGAGAGGATGCTGGAGTGACGTGTGGGTGACAGGGTCAGATCCTCCGCAAGACCCAGGCAGCTCTAGCAGGGGAATCAAAGTGGAAAGGGTAGCTTCATGGCAGACTTGACTGACTGTGCTTCAGCCCTGCATGTGAGGGGCAACTTTGGCGTCTGAGCCCTGAGCCTCTCCACAGCCATAGGTCTGGTGATGAGAAAGGGAGATGAGACTTCCAAATTTTTTTCCATGCAGACTACGAACACAGGAACTTTCACCTCACTGCTTTCCAGTGAACTAGATGGAAAAAAAAAAAAAAAAA